>JAXBDA010004451.1:0-18171 GCA_036023075.1 Gaultheria prostrata | reverse complement strand
AAATGGAGAAATTTTTAGGCGTTTATGGTACACATTCGTTATGTTGGAAAACAGTAACAGAAGCAATGTTTTGCATTGCATTCACATAAAATTTCAAATTTATCCCATGCTACATATTAAAAAAAGGGGAAAGAAATATTACATTCCAAGAGAAGGGGTGAGCGCGCTAACTCTAGCCAACAGGATAAAAGGGCCTGTGGAACTGAACTGGGTTCAGGCATTTTATGAAACCACCATGAAGAGAAGAGGCTCAGCTTTCTTCTTCAAAACTGCACACAATAAAAGCAATTCAATCCATTTTTTTTTAAAGTAGAGTCTCTTTGGTTTTATAGGTCACCAAGTCTACCCAAAAAAAGTGCACTACCAACAACAATTACACTTGCCCGTATATGTGGTCAACAAGTTTAGACCAAGAAAAATTACAGATTTGAGATTGAAACTACTAAAAATCAAAGAATAGGAAAGATAGCATTTATGTTCCAAAGCCCTCTCATTTTCCGCAATACTGGACACTCTAAGCATCAATATTCCAATACGAAGATCTCTACCAAAAGTGAGAACCCAAGTGGAAGAACACCGAATAGAAGAAAGCCGACTGAGTAGATTTTCAAACGAAAAGAATTTGTTCGGGGATATTTATGCGCCAGTATAGTCATAGCTTGTGTACATGCACGGATATTTATGCATAAGCATAGTCACAAGCTTCATACAGAACAAGATATTAATGGGGCCAAATTAGAAAACTGAAAAACTCTAAAAGATGCTAAAAATTGAATGACACTTCGGCCCAAAAAAAAATATCCTCTTAATCTTTGGCCTGTACAAAATGAAAAGCTGCAAAATCATCAAAGGATACCAAGGATATCCCTTATTTTATTAGCTTGGTTTGCGATGTTAGTTATGGTTTTGGCATTAATAGGATGCGTACTGAATACTTGACATTTACAGCTAAATGAACTAAATGAATGTATTCTTGCTTTTGGTTTTATCTTTCTGCATACTACGATAACAATTTTTTTTTGAAAATGTCCTTGACAAGGTCTCCTCGCCATATCATATCCTACCTGTAATTCCACCATATTGGTGTCGTATTCTTATCCTGTATCCTATACATGTTCCCTGCATATGACATCTCAAATAAAAAGGAAGCATTAAAAGGACTTGAGCTAATTGGTACTAAATACTTTAATTCCATAATCAAGCTATGAGATACTATAGGTCAATGCTTACCATCCTTCTTCATCTCGGAGAGCAACCCAGAAGCATGTTGGTCCGCGATTTTCAGATATCCATCAACCTCGCGACCACGTACATTAAACAAGATGATTGAGCTATCCTGAAAAGCTACCAAGTAACATCAGTCACGTCCACTTAAACTGGCACCCAAACCCTGATAAGAAAAAACGCATAAGTTTACAATGGGCATCCAGTTCGTTGAATCATGCAATGGTCCTTTAGCTCATTTCCTACCAACAACATGTAATCAATACAATAGAAATACTAATGCAAAGCACAACGTTGACCCAAGAGTCTAGATTGAATCTTTTCCCCATAGCCATAGCCAAAATTCATTCAATCAATGAGTATGCAAGTCTAAGCTTCAACCAGTACAGGAAATTGCACTTTCTCTCCGTCGACCAAGCAATGTATACCAAATACCAAAGAAAATGAAAGCGAAAAACAACACAACTATGAAAGCTGTATATGTTTGGATGAAAAATCAAAGAGAACAATGCAACTATAAAAGATGTAAAGATTGGGATGAACATTCTAAGACTCCCACTGGCACCTGACTATAAGTTGTTTTTTGGTTTTTTGCGAATCACCAAGTAATTGTTAGTGTGTCCTTGTATAAATTAAAAAAAAAGCCTATACAAGTAATCAATAAGACACCAGCAATCCATAAGCGATGGAGTACTGTATTTGCTACGCACTTCCTTGTCTGGGATAGATAACTGCCTTTGCTACGCACATCCAACCAAAAAACAAACAACCAACTCAAGCACTTATAGATGTTCAGAAGAATTCAAATCAACAATATGTGGAAAAATCCTCATGCCAACGTGAGAAGAGACAACCAAAGTTGAAATGGATACGAATAACTGGAAAATGTATCATCTCAACAACCAACTCACATACCCAGTTCGTGGAAAAGAATTTTGTTTCATCTTATTTGTGTGAATCTGAACAATTTGTAAACGACCATTCTCATTAGGAAGGCTAATCTCCACTTGGACTTCCAAATGCCCCGGCCTGAAAAGCAAAGAGTCAATCTTCTAACGCATGAAAATATGAGTGCATAAGGGGTCGGAGAGATGAAGAGAAATAATCTAGAATAAGATCAAAGAGAAATGTTCGTGAGAACTCACCTCATAAATGCCTCATCAAGTAGATCCTTCCTGTTGGTCATCCCAATCAGTTAACAGCAAGCAATTTCTCATCAGTTAAAGCTGGTTTAGATTTACAACTCTGAAATCTTTACATTAATTCTGCTGACAAGCTGAGAAACAGTTAAACCAACCTTTGTTAGGAGCTGGTTAACAATGCTACCATTAACTCCAGTACCATCTCTAGTTGAACCTCTTGACTGCAATAGCAAAGCCAAGAACAAATTGCCAATCAAATCAACAAACTGTTGACAAATGGGCATCAATAGCCATGATAGTATCATAAGCAACCAAAGGAAGGAGCATGGGAAACTGATAGCTGGACACAGGCCGCCGATTTGTTCCTGGACAGCTGATACAAATTGGAAAGACCTGTGCCAGAGCACCAGGCCATTTCAATTGTTGTGCCAGAACAGTGTCATTTACAGGGAAATTACTCAAAAAGAATCCGCGTAAGCTAGAAGACATTTGTAATTAAATTAGCTGCACTCACTTGACGCTGGAGCACAGGGAAATAATTTGCATGAGTTGTCACATTCACAACTTGCCAATTGCATTCTTGGATTTGCTTTCTAAGTGTTGGATCCATCTCTGGTATTACATAAGGATTATCATCACTTGTCCGAAATCAAAGATGGAATCTCATTACTGCAAAAGGATTCAAAACAAAATACAAATCAATGATCAAACAGCATCCATACCAAAGCAAGGAATAACCTTCTTGTAAAGTCAAATTTGTATTGCAGGTCTCCATAACATCATCAAGAAAAGGAAAGCTATTGTGGATCAATCCGCCTCAGTTTCCCAATACAGAACACCTGCATCCATAAGAATGGCTGAAAACTTCAAGAGAAGTGATATCTATGTGCCGGTCAGTAAGAAAGAAGCCTTCGGAGAATGAGAAAAGACAGAATTGGGGTTCCTCATTTTTTTTGGTGAGAAACAAAAATGGACCGATAAGAATCCACCTTTTCACTCCCTTTATCAGCTGTTCTCAGCTCTTCATTCATCCGGACACGTGATAGGATTCTCCTTCCTTTTCTTCTCTCACCATCCAAAGGGGCCCTTAGGATAACTGCAAGGAAAGGACAATATTCCTTTGTGAATACATACCCCTGTGAACGAGCCGGAATCAAGTCATTCTCTCCCTGTCCAGACATTGGAAGTGTATATCTCCTCAACACGAAAATTTCTTCCAAAAGTTAAACTATCCAGTCAGTAAGGACATCTGTGACACATCATCAGCTGCGCACAAACCATTTTGTGCTCTTGTATGACATCTACCTATCCAAGATACTGTCCACTAACATCACTGCCTCTGAAAAACCTACTCTACTAAACAAAAACCGGACCAAAACATTCCACGTGCCAACGTTGGGGGAAATTCCTTCATTTACCATCCTGCGAAGATAAAAATTGGCTTCTTCGAAACCAACAAACTCACAAATCCCACATATAAGACTTGTGTAAGAAACTATGTCTGGACGCCAACCTGCTGCAGTCATCGCATCTAGCAGTTTAATGGCAAACTCAACCTTTCCATTCTTACAGTGTGCGTTAATTACTATGTTAAATGTGAAAGCATCAGGCTTTATTCCTCCAACCAACATCTTCCCAACAACCTTCAGAGCCTCCTCTAGCATACCAGCACAACAGAAACCATGTATCATAGTGTTGTAAGTCACTAAATTAAGCTCAAGCCCCCTTTCTTCGATCTCCTTAACCACCCGAAACGCTAACGCAAGGTTGTTCTCTTTGAAAAGACCGTCCAATATTTCATTATAGGTCATTATATTTGGTAAGCACCCATATTCTTCCATCATATCAAGCAACTTAATGGCCCAATCTACTCTCCCACTGCCACATAAACTTTTTACAAAAGTATTGAAGGTAATTGTGTTAGGGGGACAATTTTGCATCACCATGTTTTGTATAAGACAATGGGCTTGGTCAAACATGAGATTCCTACAAAGAACATCAACCATGCACGTATATGCCACAACATTTGGATGGCAGCCATGGGTAATCATGTCATTCCATGTCTCAGTCGCACCAATCAAGTTCCCAGCTTTTGCAAAGCCATTGATAAGAGTGCTATAGGTTGTTACATTTGGAGAGAAATCACTTCTCTCCATTTGATAAAAAACAACTAGAGCTTTTTCCACACTGCCAACTGAGCATAAACCTCGTATCAGTGAGTTATATGAAACAACATTGGGATAGATTCCCTCATTCATCATTCGCTCCCACATGTCAAGGGCTTCATAAGATTTACCTTTCACGAAAAACCCCTTTATCAAGGAAGTAAAAGTGTGAATATTGGGACCACATCCTTTCTTGAACATGAGGGCCAAAATAGGAAGAGACAAGTGGATATTTCCCGCATCAGAAAGAGCATTGATGATAGTTGTGTATGTGATTACATTTGGACAGATTCCCTTATTCATCATCTCATTCAACAACTGAAATGCCTCCTGAATATTGGATTCTCTACAAACCCCATTGATCAAAGCATTATAAACAGGTACAATAGGGGGAAACCTACTGGTAATATCCCTTGCTTCTTTCACCTTACCTAGATTACACATGCAAGATATAATCGTAGTGTAGCTCACTGCATCAGGAGAGCACCCTTTATTTGACATTTCTACGAGCAACTTATGAGCACCGTCCACCCGATTATTCTTACATAATGCCTTCAAAAGAATATTATACGTATACACGTTGGGCTCCAACCCGTCTTTCTTCATGTTGCTATATATAGGATTGATCATATGAAACCTATCCTCATTGAGCAATGCATCCAAAATGTGATTATATATTTTCACTGTTGGCGAACAACCAAAGTCTTGCATCCTATAGAATGTTTTCAGTGCTTGCTCAGCAGCCCCAGATTGCCGATAAGAATTTATGACGCTAATAAATAAGTCTTCCGAGCAACTAATGCCATCCAACTTCATCTGCTGCAAAAGATACTGGACCCCATCCATCTCACCTCTTCGCCCGAGCTTTTCAATCATAGATTGGTATGTCAAAGGAGTGTGTTTGAAAGATTTTGAATTTGCAATTGACTTGAAGAATTCCAATGCTAGGGTGAGGTCACTTTCATGCCTCACCCTCCTCAAAACATCACATTCTTTAACCATAGGGGTACTTGGATTTGCATCGTTATCATGGGTAGGATTGAGAATTGGGTTTGTGTTGAGGACAAAAGGGATTGAAGGTTTGTGAACTTTAAGAAGCAAGGAACATCCCTCCTTCAAATACATACCTCCAAACAGGGTGGTGAAAATATTCCTAATTCAAGTTACAAACATGGGTAACCAATTGAATTCCACAACTTTTCAAAACCCAGTTACAAACATGGGTAACAAGATAAATTTCACAGCTTTTCAAAAACCCAAAACGGGAAATGATCTAACAAATCAAGCTAAAAGCTGAATCTTGAATTGCGGCAATTCAAATGGGTTCCTAATTTTCCCCGAAGAACAGCCCACAAACCTTACCCATATGGATGTACGTATGCAAGTTAGCAAACCTTAACCTACAGAGACTGCCAGAGGATCTAAGATCGCGCAAAGAAACTTACCTTAGTAAAGAAACTTACCTTAGTTATCAGTTTGTTCTATGTATCGCAAGGCTTCACAGTTTGAGTTTGCGTTGAATTTTTCCTCTGAGTGAGAGTGGGAGGAGGTTATCAGAAAAAGAGTGGGAGGTTGGTGTTCTGCAGCTGGTTGCTGCTGCGGCTGTTGGATCTTAGGATGGAGAAGCTTCAGGCCGGCCCACGGGCCCAGCCCCGTACACAAATTAGCTAACACAGAATTTTCTTGGCTAAATTTCACTTTTATCCCCTCAGTTATTCTCAATTGCTTTCTACTTCATTCTTAATCTATCAATTAACGTGTTCAGTCCTTAAGCTTTTCACATTGATTACTGCTCAGGGGTGTGCCGCTAACTTGATTTTTTGGCTTTTTTATGTGAGAGCTCAAAAAATACGTTGACTTTTTGTTATTTTTTATGTGATATATTGAAAGGGGATGACCTGTCTCAAAAAACATAAAAAATTGACTTTTGGCTTTTTGAGTTAGTGGAACAGGGCCTCAGTCTAATTTTGGAGTCCCAATCTATTTATTACTGAATAACCACCATTGTTTTGCTGGGATCTACATCAAGACTTAGTTGTGTTTTGGTTTAAAAAGTTAAGCTAGCCTTTTGCATTTTGGTGCTTAAAAAGTTACTCCCTCCGTCCCAATTTCTTCGGCCTTTTTCCTTTTTTGGAAAACTCAAATAATTCTCGATATCTTTTAATTTATAATACGTTTTATGTTTAATATAGATTTTGTTTGATAGATCTCAATTAATTTTGTTAAACAAAGATTTCGAAATCATAAAAAACATTATAGATTTTGAGATATAGATAATTTTTTGAGATGTCCAAAAAGGTAAATAGGCCCAAAAAATTGGGACGGAGGGAGTAATCTTTTAGGGAGTAAACATTATTATTTGTGTGGGTTTTGTAGTGCGCATCCAAACTTGGATTTCATCTCCGCAGTTGCACAATTCAAATCATTCATTACGGAGATGAAATTCGAGCCGTTAATTGGTGAGATTAATAGCTTTTGTGCCACGATACAGGAGATCCCCGGATTCATCTGGTACTAGTTTACCGAAACACCCCTGTTGGGCCCACCACTTCCCTTCTAGTCTTCTACTACGAGCGTTAAACAGGCGAACAACTGATACAAGAGAGAGAGAGAGAGAGGCGCTCGAAGAAGAAGACGACGACGCAGACCACATCTCATCAACTCTCCGGTAAGAAAATCGCAACCTCATTGCACAAATCTCTACTTTTGTTTAACACTTTTTATCATGGTTTAGCCGATCTTCGAAAACAATCCCATTTATGAGAATCTTTTCGTTTGAAAACTAGTTTGGTGTGATCTTTCAGCGATTCACTTCGCATAAAACCCTAGACCCAGATTCACCTGTACGGAACTCGTATTTATTCACTGCTAATTGCTTCATTTGATACACACTCCGTACTGATTCGTGTTCTAGGGTTTCTGTTATGGGTTTATGGGGTGAGCAGTTGTTATATTTTGCCTTTTTTTTTTTTTAGGGAATTTAGGATTGCACTTGTATCAAATTTTTTTGACATGGTCCTCTGTTGGAAGGATTTTAAGAAGCCTTTTAGTATAATGTGTATGGTTTGGATTTGGGGAATCAAAGCATCCAGATTAATGAAAATTTGCATCTTAAGAACACTTGTAAATTGGTTGTGTGTGAAATCAGAGTTAGAAATATGTTTCCTGTTATGCTTTGTTTGGAATTTGAATAGTGAATTTGTGGATTGAAAATTTTAAAAGGAACTGGATGGGAAAAGGAATTTGGATACTGAATTTGTGCTCACAAATAACACCCTTTATAAGAGTCTTTTTCTTTCTATTTTGAGCAGCTTTTTGGCCTTTTATTCTTTGCTTTCTTTTGTATGTGGGTAGCATCCCTTGATACCATTTAATAAAACTATTACTTGTGAAAAAAGATTGATTTTTTCACCGTAATTGCTTGAAATGCAGAATTCTTTATTTTCTGGGTTTCCTCTTTCCAAAATGCCTTTTTCCGCAAATGTCCTCTATTTCGAGCACATTATAGGGTGAGACCATTGAACCAGTAGCCCACGTGTGACATTTATATGAGAGAATTTGAAAGGGGTGGTCGTGTTGGATGTGTCATATCTGAATCTTGTTGTCCTGTAATTGAAGTATCGCAGAAGGCAGAAGCTATGGCTGGGCATGATGATTCAGGTTCATCTGAGAAGTCCCCGAATGGTTTGCCAACCTTCAATGCTGAGAATATGCAGAACAATATGAAGGCTATCTATTACAGGTTTGTTTGTACATTTATTTTTCTGCTTGAGAAATTGAGCCCCATCAACCTCGGTATTCTGAGTAGGAGCATGTGATGATAGTGAATGGGACCTTTAGCAAATTTGTGAGGGATTAAATTTGGTATATCTTCAACTATTAGTCCCGTAATATAATTTCTATGAACTACGGATTGTTTACATCCGCAACCAATGGGTCCAGCTCTTGCCGAAACAAAGCCTATGAGAGATGCTAACCAGACTCACTAGGTAGCTTCTAATTGTGCACTCGCAGGGTTGTTTGTGGTTACTTTCTATGGAGCCATACCTCAAGACGTAAAATAATACTGTTTGTTCTTCATAAACACTTGTTTAGATTTTTATGAAAATGTCAATGTGGGACAAAACATTGAGGAAAGCGATAAGATGAAAGATATCTTCTGTGATATAGGGAAAAGGATTTATAGCTGACTTGAGAGGTAGACAACATTGTTGAATTTTGGTCGTAAACCAATTAAGTGTATGCACTTGCTTTTTCTGGTCTTTTCACTGCATAGAATGTTTTTTTCCATAATTTTCGTTATTGTTTGCTCAATTGTCTAGCCAAACATTTGCACATTGATGCTAAAAGCTGAGGTCTCTTTGTCTGTGCAGCCGAACATTTATGTCTATCATTGGTGGTGTCATTGCTGGAATTTTGGGGTTTACCAGCTTGACTGGATTTGTCTTTTATTTCCTTGTCATGGCAATTACTTCAGTAGGACTCATTGCAAAGGCTGGGTTTACAATCCATTCATACTTCGATTCCTGGAACCAGATTATATTTGACGGCATTCTGGGTGGGCTTATGGTACACGTTTCTACCATTTGTCAGTTACTTATCTATAAATCCTGATCATACTTGCTTGGCAGATTGATTTCACTCATGCATGGAATTCCTCCAACTTTCTTTTGCTCAAGACTCGAGTTGTATTTGCACACCTTATTATTATGTAGTTAAACATTATCATGCTGTTTTGCTCTTACTCTACCACTATTGTTGCCCTCAATCTGTACAATGTCCTCCGTTTGCTCATGTGGTTAATGCTTTTCAGTGGACATGGCGAAACTCTTTCATTTCTCATCCAACCGTCTCACGAACTTACACATTCTTAACTGTATTCTCTCTTTCACTTTACATCTCTCGTCCAACCATCTCACAAACTTGCTCATTCTTGAATCTTAATGGTATTCTCTCTCACTTAACCTCTCTACCATATTTCAAACATGAGCGTTCTATGCAGACATTCCTACTTGCCCTGTTGACCATTATGTTTTTTTCATAGATCTTAGCCAGTCCTATTTATTCTTTTTCAGAAATTATCCTTCAATTTTTTATTATTTTTTATGTTTTTTTTTTTTTTTTTTTTTATAGCTGTAGCCTTTAGCCATATTATCTAAATGTTTAAGTACTCCACTTAACCTCTGGCTTCAATTTGTGAGTTATGTCTCTGCCAATCTATCCTTGTGGATAAGTGACTATAAGACAATAGGGAGTTTGGCCTATGATCTTTCTGCTTTTTCATTTGTATAAAGCTGCAAGCCTACTTCCATTTAGTTTTAGTCCTCTTCATTTTAGAAGAACTCTCCCAATTATGGTTAGTCATTTACTCATGTTTCATGCCAACAATTAAAATGACCTTATTGAATTAAATTTAATATTTAAAATGATAGGGGTTTGTCATTTTCGTAAGTGTTAAACTAACAACAAAAATTAGCTTATTATATTAACTTTAAATAACATCATTAAGTATCATGCATGATGGAACCTTGTCTTGAAGGTGTCTCACCAATTCATACTTAGCTCAGGTAGAAAATTAAGCACTGAGCCTTAAGTGTAGTTGAAGTGTTTGCGAGTTCACCTTTTTCCTTTTGAGGTTCTTCCTACTATATTCATTCATCTACGTGTTTGGAGTTGGAAGATGAGGTCTAAAACTGTGTTGGACCTACATTTAGGACCCAACCCTTGCAACTTTTTGGGGAGTTATAGTTGTGTAAGTGTTGATGCAAGCGGACTAATACTTCATTTTTTTCATTTTTATATCTTTCTGTATAATAACCGGCTAACACTGGTTCCATTTTTTATTTTTTTTGCAGTCGTTCGTGCTGTTTTGGACGTATCCTCTTTTATATTTATAAGATTGTCCATTTAAATTAGATATCAAAATAAGAATGCATAGGTGCAGGGTCCGTGTATGTCGACAATCTTAAAAGCCATCAAAATTATGTAGATCATGCGTCCAAATTGTAATTTGTATTTCTACATTTCCCGACATGTCTTCAACAAAAGTTACTTTACCATCTAAAGGTGGTACAAACCCGGTCATCTAGTCGTTGGATTATTTATATCTTTATGGTGATGTGATCGAGGTTGGACTTTTCACTATTTCTACTGGTTTATGTCTATAAAACCTCGTGCGAGTATGCATACACACGCTCCGAGGGTCGGGCATCATTATATGTTGCTTCCAGTCGAGCAATATGGTACTGCTATGGAACTTAATGAAGCATGCTCTCGTAACATAGCATACGGAATTTCCCAGTACTGCCATTCTGTTGAGTCTTGTAGCCTGAGAAAATTTATTTTTCACTCTAACGCTAATTGTTATGCTACGCTGCCATTTTCCTTGACACGTGTAAAGATTTGCTTATGACATTGTGCATATATTCTGAGGAGAGAACCGCCACATTCTGCCTGGAATAGAGGAGATGATGCCGTCTCTGCTAGGTGCTGATTACTTTGTTCAACTTCAAGAACTTGCCACGCTTCTTGTTGCTAGAAGATGGGGCGACCTTTACGGATTTGGACAACTTGTGTTTGTATTCACCTTTAGTCATTTAAGCATTTATGTTCTATTTCTACTATTGATGTCCGGCTTCAGACAAATTGTAAGTTTTGATTTGTGAACTTGGGGAACTGAAACCAAGGTCGGCTGTTTAGTTTCATAGGTGATGAAGATATGGCATAAGCAGAGTGGACAAATGTTCTTATAGATCAAAGTAGTGATTGTACCATGGTGGTATTCTAATGTTTAAGTTCCATTTCCTTCTCATGCTTCTTTGGCCCTAATTTTTTTCTCTCTCAAATGAAAATGCATACAATGGAACATCTAGATTTTAACTTGTATTGAATGATCAAATTATCATCTTAACTGGAAACTGGGATGATTCTGTAAAACAAAGAAAGCATGATTGGAATGAAAATACAAGTTAAATAAGGTGATATAGTACTGTGGCATGTTTTTGACGGACCCGGGGACCCTGTATTGCATATCAATAATGATTCAAAAAGTATTCTACATGAAGGATATTTTGGGCCTGTTCGGCCAACATCTTCTCCGATTTTCAAGTTCTCATTTTTAAGTTTTGCTATTTGGCCGACAAAACCCAAAGTGCCAAGGCAAAATGAATTCCCAAAATTTGACGATTCCCCTTACCAACCCACCTCCCCCCCCCCCCCCTCATTTTCTATTTCTACTCCTGTTGAAAATGCATTCTTTATATTTTTCAGTCACACTTCTACCAGATTCAAAATACATTATGACCATAATTCAAAATGCCAAAAAGTTGAAAATGAGGATCCCGAACACCCATTTTTTTACAAGGTGAACTATTAAAAGCATTTGATCAAAAAAAAAAAAGAAGAAGAAAACTATTAAAAACACTTTTGGACGGTGCAGTACATCCTTGTAGTGCAAGTGCAGGGAAGACCCCACTTCTGCTTTCGACATATAACAAATACCAAGTACCACGCTCAAAGGTTTGAAGCAATATGCTGCATGAGTTCGAAGAAGATTATCGTGGAAGTTTGTCCCTTTAATGACATACCTTTTGAATCGTCATACCTGAGGATTTTAAATGAATCAGCACAAATTGTACAAAAGAACTGACATAGAAGTGCCGGGACTTCCTAAAACATTTGATAGAATTGGTCCTATAAGCAGTACAAAATGGAAGAATTATAAAGAGAGAAGGGTAGAACAGATGAGAAAAATAGAGAAAGAAGAAGAAGGGAAAGCTGTTGCAGGTTCTCATCCCAATTCACAACAAACTCAACATTACATTACGATTCATTTCATGCCATTCACTGAACACACCCCTCCAATTTATACAATCAAACTAACTGATTTTTCCGCCTAAACTACCAAGTTGACTCTTAACTGCCAACACTCCACACAACCTCCCCCACTTGGGCTTATTATGTCATGAGCTCTTGGAATGCCATCCATAGACGGTGGTGTATCATTCCACCCCCCTCAAAGAACCATGTCCTCGAGGTTGCTGAAAAGAAGTTGCCAATGCAATCACTGGACCAACACTTGTGTCAATGGAACCGCATTAGGATACAACTGCTTCACCTCGTTATTCCACCTTGCTCATTATTTTCCAATCGCCCTGTGGCCATCTGAACAACATATATACAGCTCCCCCAGTCATATGCATTTGTATCATTACCCACCTCTCAAAATCAGCTTAAAGCTAGACACTGCCCCCGAATGAGATCCACATACAAACCACTTGGCAACGAATACACCTACTGATGTCCTCCAAAAGAAACAGAAAAAATGTAACCCCCTCTGGACAAATATAGGTGCAGCGAGGCTGTGATTGTGGAGATTCAAGAACTGATAACCATAAAGTGAAATTGGACTCGGTAGACAATAGGAAGAAAATCCACCAGGATCCCAAATTTTATGGATGCAAGTACTAAATGTCTATTTAAGGCTTATCTAGCACAAAAAAGGGAGTAAATATTTCAGTTTAGCTTGGGAAATTACAACTTTATTGCTTCCTAGGACTTTCAAAACAGCTTCAAAGATAATTGACAAAACCATCACACTCAAACTTCAGAAATTGATTGCAAATCCTTGCACTTTCTGGTTTTCTCGACTTATTCATTAGTATATTATATCAATACAACATCATCGTATCTTTGAGGCTGTTAACAGAAAGCAAGTAGTGACTTCATAACTCTAAATACCTCAACCATAAGTGGATTTGTGATATGTGGGTCTCCAGTGTTATCTTTCCAAGCCATCTGATGAATCAAAATAAAAAATTGGCATGAGGGTCCTAAATTAATCAGCACATTCTCAATTTGTAGGAAAAATCTATTCAGATATTCAAAATAGTCTCTAAAAGCGGCTTCCCTGTATCAAAAGGCAGCGTGACCAAATTGGAAGAATATAAGAATTCAAGACAGCTTACGCCAAAAGGGTTAAACTTTAGCTACATAAGTTTCTGAGTCAAATTTCGTAAGCATCTGTAGACACTGATTAGCAAAAGATGATATGTCAACCACAGTCAGAAACTTTCATATATTTAAACTGCTAGAGAAAAATTTAAAGATGACGTATAAGGAAAGAAAGTTTCAAGAAAGACATACTATATAAGGATGATACTTGTTGTATGTCACCTTGGGAAGCTTGTATATATGCTCGAACCATAAATACTCTGCCTAAGTTACAAGGGAATTTCGCTTGAAATACAAAGTAACAGAAAAGGATTGTGATGAAAGAAAAGATATAGTATTGTTAGGCTTTTACAAAAAAAAAACACACACATTAAGCTAACAGTAGCAACAGCTATCTTAACTGACATCCTACGAGAGAGAGAGAGAGAGAGAGAGAGAGAGAGAGAGAGAGAGAGAGAGAGAGAGAGAGAGAGAGAGAAGATTTTTACAACTTAGCCTCAGTCACCCGAAATTTTAAGCGACAACATATCAATTGATTAATTTTCCGTGGAATAATTGAAAATTTACTCAGGTTTGGAAAAATTATGATAATAAGCATATATAATTCCAATTATCCATGTGAAGCGATCAAGGCCTGAGTGGAAATGCTACTCATGCAACAGTGAATATTTTGCTTTTGAAGGATCTGGGTCTGTGTATTCTGCAATGTACAGATTTTTATAGTCATTGTACCACTACAGTAAAAATCAAGTTGAATTCTGTGGAAAAACAACTCTGGCAAATTAGTAACTGAGAAGGAAAGTAAATGTGCTCCAAACCAGCTCGAACACTCTGGGTACTTCCCACATCAAAATAACCACCAAAAAGCAAGAAATGATTTTTGCAGCAATGACTTGGCCCGTCTCATTATACTAGTTCAAAATTCCAAGCACCCCATAAACCATAAGAGTGAAAAGAGTGCATGGGGCATATGTAGTACAGCATGTAACTGTTGTTGAGGACGACACAGCAACATAACACCAAAAAGTTTAGCCGCCACATCATCTGACCAATTCGATATTCATTGTGTCAGAAGCACACAATTATGAAGATTACCCAGACAAGAAATGTCAAAAAAAATAGGGCAAGTACCTGGGCAAACCTTCCACGGCTGAAGTCTTTGCGAACATTATAGTACGAGAAGTTACCAAATCCAGTCATCCGCGCATATGCAGCGGTAAAAAGTCGCATTGCATTGTAAATATCAGATGCAGCAAAGTAATGGTACATTAGAAAAAGTACATGCACATATGGTACAAGAGGGGCTAAAGAACCAACTGAGGTGCAGGCTATAATTTATTACTCCAGCACGCAGATGCATAGGGTCAAAAGGAACAAACTTGTGGGTTTAGATGACAACGAAGAAAGGTAAGTTGACAAAAAGTTGTTGAACCTGCTTCTTTATGTGTGCCCGGTGAAGAATCTTTGCAAGTTGAACTGGAACTTACACTTTGGGGAAGTCAGTAATAAAAAAAAAGGGGGAGGCCAGAAAGAACGTAACTTCTGAATTCAACATGGCTAATGAGCTCGGAGGTGAAGATTTCTACTTTCAAATGAAGATCAAGGATGGTATAGCATACCTGCTGCATTTCTAGGTTGCGAAGTAATTCTATAAGTTCCTCTGATTATGTAGTAACAAAACATCGTGGAAGAAAAAAAAGGGGCCAAATAAATCACAGACAATAATCACGTTCAGTGTGCTGTTTGGAGATCTCAGACCCAAAATATGGTGGTAAAAATCCACCTTATTAAACCTAGATATATAAAGTTCCTAGGCCCTTCACAAATTGCTCCTTCTGGCAATCATAACTGAACCGACTCTCTGCACTGGGAAGATGCCTCCTAATCCCCTGATGTGTCCATTGGGGAACAACTTATCGGCTCCCCATCTCTACCCCATAACTAGTGTCAATTCCAAGCCTCTACAATCTACATCAATATCTTCCTTTTCATTTTTGCAAGTTGCAGAAATTAAAGACTTTCCAGTTAGATAAACATTGGATTGAATCCGAGGCATTTGTCGTTGTTTACTGATCAAAATTCCAGGAGATCACAAGAGACATCTGTAACAAACACAGTGAAATAGAATTTGTTTCTTCGCGTGATCAGAAGATACGAAAGTACACTATTCATACATATTAACATATCATATTCAAGACTAACTAACTTGCATCCACCCTTTCCAATCCTCAGTTTGATGTCTGTTTGTGGCATCCTTTATCCTACGATGGGTTCAATGGTGTTCGCTTGTAGTAAAGGTTTAAGAATCATAGAATACATATCCAACTTTTCTCTTTTTATGAGAAAGTGATCACCTTGCGAGACCACCTTAATCCTACCACTTCCTACAAGAATTATTGGTAAGATAAATTTTGATTTCCAGTCCTTTGTGCATTTTACATAATGAAATTTTCTTCCTGAATTTTTTATTTTTTGGCTGCGCAATTTTCTTCATGAAGTTGAAAATACCATTGTGCATCCATAGCTGAAGGCACCAATGAATTTCACAATGAGGAAAAGTAGAGACAAGATGAGGGTATCGTGAAAACCCTTTTTTGCTTCAGCAAAGAGATTTGTCCGGTCACATAAGTAAAAGTAGATCAAAAGGGCACCAAATTCGGATCTAGAGAGAGGGTTGAAAAGAAAAATAATGAGGAAGTAAACATTCTAACTGACCTAATGCCCTGGGAAAAGGCTTAGAATGTCAGAAGAGTTGGTTAGAATGTATTGGAGTCGGTACCAACATCCAAAACACCGCGCTTTCACCAAAAGCCCTCACACATCCAGACAAAACACACTCACAGCCAAGGGACACAAACAAAAAACATCAAAAGTCTGAGAAGGACAAGTCAGTAATCCGGATAGGACCACAAAATTACCCAACCACACTTCGACCCATCCAACCAAGTGAAGACACATAACAAATTGGGGCAACCTTGGCAGTTCAAGCCAAACTGCGCGTCATTTCGTCTTCCAAACAGTAAAAAAACCAATTTCTTTATACATGCTCCGCAAGTGGATGCGTTGCCACTGATGTTCTCATTGTGAAACTACGCGAAATGGTTTTGCAATTAATTCATTTTTCCTAGTAAGGAAGCCTAATATTAATACATTTTCTGTTCCTTTTCAGTCACTACATTAACTGGAAAAATAACAAGGTTCATTGAAAAATATAGTAAGACATAGCAGCTTCAACCACTATAAAAAAAAACACCTTTTATAGCGCGCCAAAAACGCTACAAAATGGTAGACAGCGTTCATTAGGTCCCGCTATAAAAAGGTTTCAACTTTATTTCTGTAATCAGGAGGGGAAATTTGCTTCGAAGGAAAAGATAAATCTTAGACGTGGCTCGCACTAAGAAACAATAAAGGTAAAAACAGTAGGCCTCATATAACTTTACATTAAACTCATTACCATATTGTTCGTATTAAAACAAAAATACAGATTCCTTCGTATTAGCTTCACGTTCGGTCATCGCTTGCACAATATAATAAATTTTCTACCACAATATTTCGACTTGGGCATATAAGAAAAGGGCCCAACACAGTGAACAAGTGGTGGACACGTGAACCTGCAGCAAAACATGAAGCATATACATAATGGGTATGTACATGATACGCATATGCATATATCATCAACGGGTACCATCACATGTGACTGGGTTATCTTCCTAAATCCTAATTATGTCTAAAACATTCAAAAATCATATGGGAAGTGAGTTTAGAACACATAATCTATGATCAAATGTACTTTTACGATGAGTTATTAATTGTCAACTGATATAAATACTGAAAATTATTAGAGGTCAATATAACTTCTTATGTTTGAGATCAACGACATTCTCGAAAAATGTTTAGGGTAAACAATTTATCTCGGATAATCAAGAGTCGAGAAATGATTTAGTTTCTCACCACAAGAGTGAGAATGAGCTCAACGCATTCTCTGTACGGCTATACCCATACTTCTTCGGGTGTAATGGTCCATCTTTAGCTATTGAATTACGTGGAAAGCCAAACGCCAGAACAGGAAAATTGCGTACAAGAAATCCATCGGTGTGAGAAAACTCGCGAGAATTGTGCATGCGTGTAAGGTACAACCTTTTTTCATCAATAGTTTTGGTTCTTGATTTGTTGATGGGAATTGATCTTGACCATGCATGCGATGATGATGAAAATACCAAAATCAGCATATACCCAATTCATTATTACAAATACAGATAGCAAAGGTGAATGAAACAGATAATAATATGACGGGAAAAAGGACCATTTGGACCATGGAATAGATAAAAGCAAGCAACCATAGGCCATAGCTATCAGAATAGGCAGCTACGCATAAATTGTGGATATCAAAGAGCAGAACATTGGGTTCATACCAAAATAATGAACAGATGTCACTGGGGAGACTGTAACCATTGAGAATTTGAGACCACCTTCGGCGATTGAACAGTCACCAATGACGATTTTATTTGTGAAATGATACGTAAGCCCCCCATTGCTAGACCAAGCGAGATTCGAATGAGCTGCAGTCGGCATCAATCAACGCGATTTCCAGTTCGAGATGTAGTTGTTCATAGATTTCTCCTGCAAATCAAGAATAAGATCAATCAGAGCAAAATTTGCATATAATCAAGTGTTCTCTTCCATAAAGG
>JAXBDA010004450.1:20000-28913 GCA_036023075.1 Gaultheria prostrata | reverse complement strand
TGAAGAACCAAAACAAAATTTGAAGAACCGATTCTCCAAAAAGGAGGATGGGTCCCTCCAAAAGCACAACCTTTTGAGCAAAAAAGGACATAAATTACAAAATCTCCCCTTGATATGTCACTTCCGTTCTTCATTTTGAAGGAAAACTTATGGGTTGGAGATGCTCTGATATAAAACACCCAATAAAATTACCCCAATGAATACTCAATTTAATTTTGCTTTGCTGAATTTTACTTTGGTGCAATATGAGCTATATTCACAATGAATCTTGGTGATATGAGGCATATAGGACATAATAAGCGAAAATTGGGAATATCATGCAAGTAGACTTTAAGGTGTGAAATTTATTGTACGCAATGTTTTCTGAGTTTGTAGCACTTTTAATTATTGTATTACGTAGTATAAATAAAATCATCGCGGGTTTTTTTTCTCTCTTTTTTTTTTTTTTCTAAAACCTAAACATTGTGGCTCATAATTTTCAAATTAACATTTGTCGCGTTATTTTGTACAAAACTTTCACGATGTTCGCAAACAATTTTCTACATATATGCATGCACTTAGTTACCTTCATTTCCTGTGATTTTTCGCAGGGCAGGGACAAGGAACCAGTCGTAGAACGGGACCCACAACCCGAGTGTGATCATGGATATCACAATGACGGTTCCGGGCGGGATTTCGAACTTGGGTCCGAGGTGGCGATCCATTTTTAGGGCTTGTGAGACTGTGAAGGTTCCTTGTTGGAGCATGGCAGTGAAGCAGATTATACCAGAAGCCCAAATTGGTACTATCTTTAATAGGCATTTTACTTCTTCAATCTGTTGGATGCTGCAGAGGGTCCATGGGTTGACCCGAGAACCATCCGGGTTTACTTCTCCGTCTAGGACTATTGCAGCTTTGTTTAAGAATCTGAATGAAAAATATCATCAGGCAGTTAAATAAGCAAAAAACATCGCCTGCGTGCGTGCATCTCACTGAAAAATATCATCAGGCAGTTAATTAACCAACTGGGGCTAGCTCAGTTGGTCAAGGCTCTTGCATCTCACTAGGAGGTCAGGAGTTCGAATCTTCCCGCCTACGTGCAGGGGCTTTTCTTTTCTTTCTTTCTTTATTTCTACTCTGTAACGGGTTATTTCTTGTATTTGTTAAGTTGTTGGACTTGGTTGTCTCGTGGACTCTCTCATATATAGTGTCCCAGGTTGGTACTTTGTACTTCATATTCGATGTAATTGATCTCTCTTCTATCTTAAATGGAGTAATTAACAATTTTACTAGTCCATTTAATCACGAATTCCAGACTTGCTTCTAAAATGAAGTCCACAATGGCTGTGTTTGGATGGGTTTTAAAAAGAAAATTTTGATATAGTGTTTGTTTGGGTTTTTGAAAATGAGAATAATAAGTTAATGATTGGAGAGAAACAGAGAGAGTGAGAATAATGAGGTAATGAGTGAAGTGAGAAGTATTAAAAATAATTGGGAAAAGGATTCCTTTTGAAAAAAAAAATTGAAAAGGGGAGAAAAATGGAACTAAGTAAAGAATCTTTCTTTTTGAAAAAGTATGAAAATGAAACGGTGAGGGAATTATTAAGTTATCCCCTCTTGACTTCTGTCCAAAATTCCAATACAGAATATGTTTCATGCATTGAAAGTGTGTGGAATATCAGATTGGAGTGCAATTTTTTTTTTTTTTTTTGGACCCGAGGATTGCAAATTTGTTCACCCTCACCTAATGAGGGTGAAAAGAACTCTCACCCTGATTGGTTGACATGGTATGGACTTCACAGAATCAATATATTTTTTGATAAGCGTGACATCATTTTGTGATGGGATCCACACCATTTATGATAGACCTCATACTATTTTAACCAATCAGGATGAAGATTCTATTCACCCTCATTATTAGGTGAGGATGAACAAATTTCCAGTCATCGGATTGGGAAAGGAAGGGATGAGAGAAGCTATAGAGGGAGAGAATGATTACAGATTCAGAAAGGGGAGGGATCTCGGGATAATTTTTTGAAAATCCGCAGCAGTGGTTTTTTCAGAATCAAGTGGAGCTCCACGTATTTTTGGTCTACATGTTGGACCGGTCCGGCAATTGCTCAAAAAATAAGCCAACTTGCTTATTAAGCCAAATTTAGCTAGTTTATATTTCCGTTGCACCAAAAAACTAAGTCTAGCTTTTTTTTTATAAAATATATACTATAATGCTAATAAAATCATTTTGCATTTCATTACTAAAAATATACTTCCTCCGTTACTTTTTAAATGTGTTACCTGAGAATTTCAACTATTTTTCTCTCATATCAATTTTTACAACTTTTACATCTAATTTCCATTATTTATCCTTATCAATATAATAATACCTACTAACTTTTTAAAAATGAATCTACATTTAAGGGCAAAATAGGAAATATACCCACTAACTTTTCAAAACATATGGAGTACTTATTAAGGAATAACCCAAAATTAAAATGTATACATTATAAAATGGACGGATGGAGTACTAGTAATGCGCAATAGGAGTGACAAAAGGTCTATCAAATATGCCCAAATAGACAGTGTGGTCCCTAAATCAAATTTGCACTGGAATATCTTTTTTAAACAAAAATACAACATTATTAAGTAGTAATAAATGACAACACGACAACATATTCATTGGTCGCCATAATTGACTAAAACTTATAGTGAGAATTAAGTCCTTTTTAAAATAAAACAAAAATATCACTTTCAAACAACAAGACAATTACTTATAGCAGTCCTTGTCTTTATTGATGAGCCTTCAAAATTTCTCTTCAATAGAAAAATAAGTATCTATATTCCTGAATTACTATTATTAAATACTCCCATTTAATAACCAAGAAAATCCAAAAGGAAAAAACAATGCACCAATTGATCAAGTTGGGTAACGTTCACAAAGTGAAAGGATTTGATCATAAAAAAGAGACACCCATTTTTTCGATGGATGAACAAAGTGCGCTCTTATGATCCCTTTCGGGGCCCAAGACTAAATGTATGAACCCCACAGAAATGTGTAGCGGTAAGGGCGTGCTCCAGGGGCACTCAATGATCCCTTTCCGTATTTGTAGAAGTGGTGTACTGTAATATCGAAGTGTGAATTTTGTTTAAAATTTATGTTTCCGTGCTCGTGTCGGATTTATTTATTTATCGAGAATTGTGTTTCAATTATTGTAAGCTGCTACAATTCATGCTATTTTCCGAGAGAAATTATTCCAGAAACTGATTTATTCTTAAACTGACTTAAAAATTGATTTATTGCGTTTATAAGATAGGTCGTTCTCTCACAATTACTACATCAACTCAAATTCATCATTTAAATGTTAGTCCCAATTTTTCATTGGAGAAGAATTTGTGACGACATTCCGATTCTAAAAAAGATTATTGAGTGCCCTAGGAGCACGCCCTTACCACTACACGTTTCTGTGGGGTTCATAGATTTAGTCTTGGGCCCCACCAAATATACTATGGAGCCCAGTGGAGAAGAGGCTTGAGGCATCCATGGCGGTATCCCATGAGGATTGAATTTATTTTTATCCGAATCAAAGTGTTTTATAAATTCAATACGTAAAGAATATTCAAAGTAGGCCCAACATGAAGTATGTATTATAGCAATTAAGAGTGACATATATTACCTGTATTGATTTGTAAGAGGGAGCTTTGTGACTACGGTCCCTTTCAGCGGCGGGTCATAAAGAACTCCAAGAGCCTGGCCCTGATCCTCTCCCTCGGCCGCCACCAGAAACTTAACCCTCCGCTTCTTGTAGGCGGCAACAACCGCTTGAGCGATGCCGGAAAACACACTCCCCTCCGGTTTCACGTACACGTAGAGCCTCGTCCCGTAAAAGAACAGCACAATGGAGGCTAACATGAACGCTGCGGGTATCCCAAATCCTAAAACCCAACTAACATTGGTTTGTATGTAAACCACCACAGTTAGGGCCAAAATCAAAACCACCGTAAATGTTGTGTAGTACCTGTTAATTGGAACACGATTACTTTTAAATTGATCTACTTCAATTTCTATATTTATTCTTCAATAACAAAGATTAATCAAGATAAATGTGCTTGAAAACCATTTTGTATGATGTCAAAATATATGTGATTTCTAGATTAGTTGGGCTGTGAAAAAATGAACGGTTCCGATCATCGAATGGAGCCAAATAGGATCGAAAAATCGAATAGGTGCTTTTTTTATGAGTTTTTCGTATATTTCATGTGTCCATGGGTCTTTGAGTACTTCTGTTAAATATTGATACTAGTTCACTCCGATCGAGTTCATCTGTGTGCGAGTAAGCCCAAATTTTTTAGGAGAATTTATCCGGTCCAAAAACGTAACCACGATGCTCCATACGTATTCTTTTGAGTTCATATCCACTTAAAAAGTTGTAACTGTAAACGGTGAAATCATCTGATTTATAGTATTATTTACGACGTAAGATTTCTCTTTACACATGTACCAACAAATTTTCACGTGGTAATGAAGTAGAACCAAATCACTTTAAGATAACCACCACATGGCTCTCAATCTTATTGATCGACCGGATCAATTTCATTTTTCGTTCTTGCAATATTTTCATTTACTTACTTGTATGAAAATGTAATTCTCAAATTAAAATTGGAAAAAATAGAACAATTAAACTAATACTAGTAATGAAATTACCAGTTGAAGAAGCTATTGATTCCTTTCCTGCCGTCATCAGTTGTTGCATCAAATTGGTCCACACCAAATGGGAGACTGCACGGCCTGATTCCACCTGTGGCTATGGATAGGAATCCAAGGGCCATAAATAAAACACACAGTTGGGGTGTGGTGGGGCCCTTGCATTCATGGAGTTGCTGTTGGGTGCATGGAGGAGGATGCAGCTCAGGTTTCCATGCGATTAGGGTTAGGAATCCCATTCCCTATCAATCAGTAATCAACTTGTATCAGTGTTAATTAGTTTATAGTAGTTTTCTTTTCTTTTCTTTTTCTTTTGGTTTGGCGGTTAGAGAGTCAGGGTGTTCATGTCAATTTGCGTGCAATTTGACTATGTTACCTCCTCATTCAGTCCAAGATAGGTCATCCAGGCCGGGTGCTGGAAATGATCACAAGAGAAATTCTTGCGGCCTAAATCCAAAAGGTTGACAAGTTTCAAACCCAGAATATCTGGGCTTACAACTCATCCGTATAACGGCTTGAGCTACCCATTGGATTATTGTACAGTAGCTTTCACTTAACTCTCGAAAATATATTGTTTAGATATGTGGCTAAGTGCAGAAAATAGGTAAAGTGACGTTTATAATTAATTAAACATTGATGCCTACAATGGGCAAATTGATAGGTACCAAATACAAGTAAAGGAGACAATATGTAAAGCATAGGATCTTACGTTAAATGTTTTCTGTTTAGAGTGTTTAGACTAAATTCTAAAAAATGAATAGACAATTTTTGTGGTTAGTGAATTTTTTTTTTTTGTCCCCAGTATTAATTTTTTTAGTTGATAATCCTATATGGTGAAGTTAATCGGGTACATACCACAACAGATGCAAAGGAGGCAACACCGATGGTCAAAAACCTGCCAACATAGGCATCAGAGATGAAAGCACCAACCAAGGGTGCAAAATTAGTCACACCAGACCATATGTTGAGGACGTTTGCGGCGGATGCCTGCTCCATGTTGAACTGAGTTAACAAGAAAATCATGAAGTTTCCCAGTAACCCAAACGTTGCTAACCTCTCAAATGTTTCATTTCCTGCAAATTAAAATGTGTGAAAAGTGCGTAAACTGAATGAAAGTGTATTGGAAAATGTATTATTTTGGAGAGTGCGTTTTTCTGTCTTTTTTTAGCTTATTGACAACCGAGACTGATTAAGGTAGTATCACCACTTCTATTTTGTCAGCTTTGGAAACAATAAATGGCACCATGTGGATGCACATATCATGTGTATAGTGTCTGTTTGTGTGGGTTTGTCTGTATACAGCTTGTGTGTGTCCATATGTACTTGCTACTGAAATTGATTTTCTCAAGCGAGCTGATCTCAAAAGAGATTTAACGAGCCGATCACGAGTCAATTTTTAGTAGCTTCAATTCTTTTTCAAATCATAAGCTAAACGAGTAATTGCTTAAACTTGGTTGTAAGGTAGTAAACAGATCTTGAATGAACACTTCATGAGCCGAACTCAAGTAGCTTGGCCATTTAACCAGCCCTGGCCACATAGTTTCTCATTCTCTATGTCAATGGGTATGTAGTTGTCAATTTATATGCATAATATTAATTTGTGTTCATAGGTGCTATGGATGAGAATTGAGAAAGACATTTCTGTGGTTCGGTTATGAACCAGGGAGGTCCAAAATAGATCTCTCTGGTTCGTAACTAGACCAGAGACAAGCCATCCTCATAATAAACACGTAGATATGTGAAGAGCAAGAGAGGGAGAAAGAGACCTAGGACGTAAGGCATGACCTTCCATCCAGCGGGCTTTCTAATTTTGGTGGTGATCTTTGAGGTTGGCAAAACCATGGTATGGTCCTCCGGGAAAACAACTTCTGAAGGCGGTGGATATGAAGTAGAAGAAGAAGAAGAAGAAGAAGCGATAGGGAGGCATTTGGTGCAGCAAGCTGCTATCCAAGAAGAGTAGCTTGACTGCTTACTCTTCTTGCTATTCTCTACCTCCATTATTTGTTTTTTGTGTGCTTGGGGTGTGTGCCTGTTGACACTATTTATAAGAGGGGGAGAGAGAGATGTGCAAGGCTACAACTATCTTCACTACAACAATAACAGAACTCATCTAGTCCTCAATCATTTGGGGTATGGACGGGGATGATTGGAGACAGACCTAACCTTTGGCAATATGCATAAAGTGGCTGCTCTCAGAGTACCACTGAAACAGTGGCTCCCCTAAACCTCCAAGAACCGAGGAGTTACAGGGACGTTTCTACAACTATCTTCACTGAAGTTATATGAGTTAGACTACTCCAAAATCACCCTGTGCACTGTTTACGTGATCCTTCCTAACAATTTTGTCCAATTTATTCTAGGCCGTTATCAAATTCGATTCAGTAGAGATTAAAAGAAAAACTAATTAGATGTTCAAATCGTCGAATCAATATTGGAGGGTTGAAATTGAGATTTTTTAGTGAAACTATAAGGATGATTTTTACGATTTGCCCCAAGAAGTATGGAGTTTATTTAATTTCACGACGACTCTTTTTTTTTTTTTTTTAGAATGACAAACCATAGTTTTAATATCCAGACAATATGACAGAAGAGAACGTCGTTCTTTAAGTAGGCCGTAAGAAAATATTTTTTTGTGAATCTCCTAGTTTCGGCATGGATGGGTAACATGGATTGTATTTTACCGAACTGAAAAGGAAATAAGTTGAGGTGCGTGTAAACTAACCCGAGCACCCCTAACCGTTGGAAGAAAAAAAAAAAGGAAGAAGGTTCTTCTTAATTTATTGAGAAGAAGACACGCAGTACTATACGTAACCCAAGCTTTGGAAAATTGCATGCACATACAAGACCAAGTTAAATACGATCACAAATAAGGCCCATGCCATCAACAGTTATTGGAGTGCAGACAACCTTCAACAGTGATTTAGCAGTTAACATGTAATTAGGGTTACACGTTTTTAGAGAAAAACAGAGAGAGACGAGAGAAAAATGCAGATCTCAGAGAGATTATGAGAAGACTTGTACTATTGATTTCGATTTCATAGTGGACTGATAAGGATCCCGTGATTTTTTTTCCTATTGAGATTTTCCATTACGCACGACTCTCACGTCTCATATTTTCTTTTCGTCTTTTAATTATGCATAACTCTTTATTTTTCATTCTGTGATTCATTATTCTCAAATTCGTGCGTTGTTGGATTTGGAAATCAAAACACCAGTCAAATTCAAGCTTTGGGACCAGCAATTGAACGTCATATGAGAGTTGTACTATGATAACCGCATGTTTTAATCAATCTTTTTCCGCACACGTCGACTAGCCTCGGGGACCTTGAATGCAATGATATTACATTGGCGGCCAATAAGAATTCACTAATGCTTTCGTGATCATGTAGTTGGGTACCATGTGTCATGTCAGCAATGTAGTGACAGAATTTGCCCAATTTGTCATGTACTGAAACAAAGCTCTAAAGATACGTTCACGGGGAACAGCAAGAGTATTCACTATTAATGGAGAGAAATATACAAAGTCGGTTATACCCGTAACTCCACTTGAAGCATCCAATAAATATCTAAAAACAAATTTCTATTAGAAACTCTTGTTGAGAAGTGAAGTCATATTTACTTTCAGCAATTTCGATCCAGACCGTGAGAATTTGGTCTGGACCATCGCAGAGAAACCTTAAGTTCTGATTTTTCGATCCGGACCGTTTTAAGGTTGGTCCGAACCAAATTGGGTTTTGGTCCGGACCGAGTCAAGTTGGTCCGGACCATCTGGTACGTGAGGAAGCGCGTTTTTCAGCAGAATTAGAATTTTTTGTGGGGTTTTCTCTTGTAACTATATAAGCTATAGATAGGGCACTCCAACTGTAACTCTCTTATACTTTCATC
This sequence comes from Gaultheria prostrata, assembly GCA_036023075.1. Classification (NCBI taxonomy): domain Eukaryota; kingdom Viridiplantae; phylum Streptophyta; class Magnoliopsida; order Ericales; family Ericaceae; genus Gaultheria; species Gaultheria prostrata. Next base: position 20,350 of record JAXBDA010004450.1, on the reverse strand, counting down.
ATAGTGAAACACCCCAGCACCCTGTGGAGTACAATTAAACAATCAGCTTAAGTCGGAACCACGTAAAATCTCTGTGTCTTGTTCTTTCTTGCTTGTGTTTGATTTCTGTTCTTGGTTTGTTCCTCGATTGCGTGCGTTTTGTCTGTGGGTTTGAGCGCGCAAATCCATAACAACTGGTATCAGAGCTCCGGGTTATGAGGTCAAAGGTTTACAAAATGGCTGAAGACAAAGTCAAGATCGAGAAGTTCAATGGTCCGAACTATGCGTTCTGGAAGATGCAGATGGAGGACATTCTGTATCAGAAGGATCTGTATCTCTCTATCGATGGCAAGAAGCCAGAGGAGATGAAG
>JAXBDA010004450.1:0-15000 GCA_036023075.1 Gaultheria prostrata | reverse complement strand
TGGCAATCCTTGTCGCGCTTCATCTAAATTTGGTTCCCCTAAATTTTGTGAGGCAATTTCTTTTGGTACATTTTATTTTTCGTAATTTTTTTATTTAGCATTTCATCGTAAATTTTAGAATTATTTGTCTCGATGAGAGGAATCATAATACGAAAAGTAGATCGAAAATTTGAAGAAAAAAATCATATAAAATAATACTCTAGACAAAAAAAAATACCAATTGTTTGGTATTTTTACGCCTTAATGAACTTGTTTTCCCTGATTTTTTTTACTTTTTAAACTCCTGTTATTGAGAGGGGTGGGTAATCCAACAAATAAAATGTGAATCTAACAAGAATTTAAAAAAGATGAACAAAAATACCAAATTCAACAAATGCTATATAAGTGATCGTCATTTCTTCTAGAAGGCTAGTGTTAAATTATGGAGGCATCCTTTTGGATAGAGTTAAGAATGAGGCAATTGCCCTGCTTCCATCGAACCTAATGCTTACGTAATTATTATCAATTAGCTAGTTTAGGGGTTGCTGTTAACTGTTTCTGTAATATCATATCAAGTAATTTAATTAGCACGCTTTGAATCTTTTAATATGCTTAATTATTAGAATTAGAAATTATATTAGAAGAAATTTACCAAATTTCATGACTTCGATCATTACGTAATCTGAAAGCCACAGCCGACCTTTTGTGTGGAGAGAAAGTGAAAACCACTTCATAAGGTGCTACTCAATCTGAGAGGTGAAATTCAACTCCCTTAAAAAGGTAGTAAATATTTGAGCATACTGTTCTGAGATGTAGATTCACTCAGGCATGTTTGGTGGTTCCAACACTAAAAGATCCGTGCAAATGCAGATCACTTTTTCTCTAGCGAAAGGGGACCCGAGCCGGAGAAAAAGTGACCTGCATTTGTGCGTTAGTCAGCGACGTGGGAGTGGAAGTTGATGCAAGTTGTGGAACTCATATATACGACACACATGCAACTATCGGAAATCGTTTGAGTGCATGTTTTTTAACTAGGATAGCATTTGATCCAAAATTCAGTCCACTACTAGAAAAATCAACGGGGGAAGGATATTTTAGCAGCATTGAGCAATCATTTAGGCCTATAGAGAAGTGGAATAATTTTTGGAGGACCTTCCCATGGTGTGCCATTGTGCCCATGCGGGAGAGGACCTTGCTAGGACCACATGAGTGAGGAGAAAGAGAAGTAGATGACATTAATGTTTTTTGTTTTTTAACACCAATTGGCATACATTGCGGGCCAACAATGTCCAATGTTTGTTGACTCCGGATTTTTCACTTTGTCGGAGGGGGTGATTGTTGACTTGTTCAGCTATCCACGTTCTGATAAAATAAATAAGTAGAACAGCTATTCTCCCAAGTGTGAGAATCAGGAGATTCCGTGTTTGAGATGATTCTGTGTTTTCTCTACTGTATATGTATGTGTATGCATAGAGGACAGTGTATGGATTGACAATATAGCGTGGAGAGGGTGAGGTTGAGTGAGTGGGAGCTGGATTGGCTCTTCCGGAGGTTGTTTTCATCTTTTTAGCAATTCGATGCCTAAGATGTGTGCGTGAGTGACCCTAAAACCCATCACCAGACCCTGGAAGGATAGGCATGTACGCGCAAGCGCACAAAAGTTAAACAAAGAAAAAAAGAAACAATTAAACTAGGACGCAAAAGTAGTGGAGATTTACAGTTGGGAGAATTAACTAAAGTTTCGGAATCCACACCCGTAAATATATATCGGTTATTTTTATGCGATGAGTTTTCCTATGATATTCTACACAATAATTTTAGAACTAATCTTAATTACCACCATGGATAATGTTATGATAAGCACTTTTTCTTCGTAAGGCCAAAATTCATTATCAAATTTTGTCTCGATTTAGCCCATGATTCCACCGCATAGTCCAAACCAATAAGAATGCTTAATTTGTGTATATCCTTTCTATGTAGGTGCTGGTCAATTCCTGGAATTGTATTTTTGGGCATACTTCTCATTGGCTTGAGTCTGGACACCACCTAATTTGTTTTTACCGGCATGCTCGGGGTTCGGCCATTGGGCGACCGACTGATAGGTACCTCTGACGGCATTTTGATCGTTTTCCTTCCCTTTTGCTTCGGCGGAAGGCACGGGGTTTTTTTCTTCACCCTTGCCTTCCACCGAAGCAGGGGGTAAGGGTACGCTCATACTTGGAAGGAAAATTATTTCTGAACCGAGCGAGGGTCTCGCTCTCCCCCCTCTGATAGCCGTTTTCATCTGCCGCCCGCAGATCCTCGGCATGGTCGGCTTGAGCCCTGGACAGCGCCTTCTCAGCATTTGACGCGAGGGATTCCGCGGTGACAGCCCTCTGCTCGGCAGAGCTCTTCTCTCGAGAAAGAGCATCCACCTTCTTTCTTAGCCCCTCCAGCAGGGCGTGAACAGAGATCGTTCCACTGAAAGCGCAGTACGGGATAAATAGAATAACAGGGGGACAAAAATGAAAACAAAAAGGAGCCTAACATTAACATTTGGTAGCCCGTGGTATAACAAAAGTACCCGAGACAAAAATGATAAGGGTAGGATCCTAGCCGTAAAATTTCCTGAGTTTCGTGGCATTCCACGGATTGCAAATTCGATAATTTTAAGTGAAAGATCAAAAAGATAATAATACTCGTAGTAATCTAATTACGCAAGATAAAGAACTAACAATATTATGCGATATAGTGATTGCTAAGGGTCAATATTTTGGCCTCATCATCTATAAAACGATAGCTTAAAAATAGCACAAATATTTTAAGAGAAATTCAAAAAAAAAAAATCAACAATTTACTTAATATCAAGGAATTTCTTAATTACGAGTAAAAGTTTGAATTTTTTTAAAGAAAATATTACTTTCTTAGTTCTCTTATTGCAAACCGGACAATTATTTATTTCCGAAGGTGTACTACATATACAAAGTATTTCTAGCAAGATTGGGGTAGCCCAAGCACCCCACCCTTCTACACTTATGACTCCGTCCCATTTCTTTCACACCGTACGTAAATGGTTTTGTAAGTAATTTCAATATTGTAATCTCCTTAGGATATTGAACAAATTTCACTCTTGAACTCGCACTTTAATTTTGCTTAAACCTTATGCAAAATCCACTTTCCAACATAGACTGCCCAAAGGTATGGTATATACAGTGAGGATTGAAACTCCAAATATCTTTGTATCAAGATAAGATAAGATAAGATAAGACCAAAAAAAGTGTTTGGAAATTCATCTTAAGATTTCTCTCACATCACTCCCTAAACTATTCAAGCTTGGTTAATACTCCCTCCGTCCCTTTTTAAGTGTGTTATCTCGTAATTTCAACTTATTTTCTCTCACATCAATTTTTATTAGGGGTGAGCATGGACCAGATTGGTTCGGTTTTGTAGTAAACCAAGAACCAAACCACTACCTACGGATTATGAATTTGGAGAACCAAACCAACCCATAAAAGGCATAGAACCAAACCAATCCAAACCATTAAGATACGGATCGGTTTCGGTTTCGAACCACGGTTTGCTTAAAATTGAGATATTATTTCTGTAAACTATTTGAAGTACTTAAAATTTTGAAGATTAATAAACCAAAACTTATATTAAATCTGATTCCATTAAAATATCATTAAAATTAATTATGGTAATGAAGGAAATCAAGGAATAGGATTAGGCAATGACCAAATCATGTATAGAAATTTAGAAAAATAGAAACGTGATGTGGAATCAAAATTGGAATGAAGAATTTCATTAGCAAATTTATTGGCTATGACTAAACCACTACTGGTGTATTGGAATTAAGGGAATAAATTATGAATCTTAGGTAAAATAAAATCTTGCACAGAGAAGGAATAATGAATAAATTAAATTAGGAAGTTAGTTAACTATAGCTTATATATATATAACATTTATATATAATATACACGGTTCGGATCGGATTGGGACCAGAACCATGAACGTAAATCCACAAACCAAACCATTGAATACGGATTCTAATTTTTTTAAACCAGGACCAAACCACGTTACTAAAAAACCGAATCAAACCAATCGGTTTGGATCGGTTTGGACTGGATTCACGGTTTGACGGATTTTCTGCTCACCCCTAATTTTTATATCTACTTTCCACTACTTACCATTATCAATAGAATAATACTCACTAACTTTTCAAAAAGGAATCTACTTTTAAGGGCAAAATAGAAATTGTACCTACTAACTTTTCAAAACACACACTTATTAAGAGACAACCCAAAATGAAAATGTCTACACTATAAAAGGGACGGAGGGAAGTACTCTTTTTGTTCCAAAATTTTAGTATTGCTTTGGAAATTTAACTTTTTAGCGAGACAATCATTATCATTACTCTTCAATGAACATAAACTTCCAAAACTATCATCTTTTTTGAAATGTAATGATTACATTTTAGAGTCTTTTATACTACAATTTTCCTCCATTTTGATTTTAGATATTTAACTACAGGGTGAAGGGCAAAAAGGGCAATGACTCTTTTTTTCCTTCTTGATTAGTCAACATGGACAAGTGTTATAAGATATCCAAAAAAGGAAATGCTGAACAAAAATTTGAGATGGAGGGAGTTAATTTAGAGATTACTCCAGCTATGAACATGTTGGAGATGTTTCGTCACTTCATTATTTGATTTGATTATAGATTTTCTATTTTCGTACTTTGGGTTTGTGTGCTTATTAGTGAGATATTCTGGATCATGAATGTAGGAAGTATGGAAATAAGCACATAAATTAATTTGGGTCTCTAGGTCTGCCCTCCCTGATGCCTTTCGGCTTTGATTTTGGGGAATGGTTCTGCAGCAAAATGTCTCTGTAGGTCCTCGGTTCTTGGAGGTTTAGGGGGGCCACTATTTCAGTGGTATTCTGAGAGCATCAACTCTGTGCATACTGTCAAAGGTTAGGTGATAGGTGCGTAATTATTTGAAAAAAAATTTGTTCACCCTCACCAAAAGAGGGTGAACATAACCTTCACCCTGATTGGTTGAAATGGTGTAGGGTCCACCATAAATGGTGTGGATCCCACCACAAAGTGATGTCATGCTTACCAAAAAAATGTATTGATTCCGAGAACCCCACACCATTTCAACCAATCAGGGTGAGGGTTTTGTTCTCCCTCTTTTGATGAGGGTGAACAAATTTTTACTCTAATTATTTACATTAACCCCCCTTAATTTATTATTGTTACGTTCTTTTATATTATTACTTGGAGTTTAATTTCCTTTACTGGGTGTTGCAAATATTTAGAGGCTTTGGTATAAAAAGAGCGCAAAGTTGACGTTTTATCCTATGTCGAAGCAAATCTTGTGAACAATTTAATCAAGAGAATGGATCAAGAGTGCACTAGATAACGAGAAGCATTGAATCAATTTCCTAGCTGGCTAAAGGAAAGTTGCACATATGTACTGCACGTGGTCGTGGCTCGGGACGGAATTGGGACCCATGGCAGTAGGCTTGATTGGTATTAAAAGAGAGAAGGATAACCATGTGAATCTTGGAAGATAATTAGGAAACCCATTTAATGGAAACTCTCCACATTAGCATTATATATAGCACATAAAGGAGAAGGGTTTGGGGGGGCTTTTGGGGACGCAGTAGTAACAGAGAACAAAGGCTGCGCAAAAACCCTTCGGGGTATTCGAGCACGGCTGCTTCCATTCCAATGGCAGGCTAATTCTTTTTCTAGGGAGAAGATGAAATCCCGGTCCAAGTGATTTTATTTATGTATAGGGTTTGGTTTTATTTATTCGGATTGATTGTATAACTAGAACTCTTTCGTTTTCAATTGTACGGAAGGATAATACTTTCAATCTATTTTGTATTCATATCCGCGGTTTTCGAATACAAGTTATGCAATTGTTTTCAATGTTGTGCTTGGAGTTCTGAGATAAGTTATGCTCGTGAGATGGATCGTGCCGTTGGGCGGCGTGACACCGTGCCAGTGAGACGGTCTGTGCCGTGGGATAGATTATGCCTTTTAACAATCACAAATATTTTCTTGACAATCGTGATTCGAATAGTAGCCCAAACCTTCGCATAGTTTTGTTACGTGGTTGGGGTGGATTCGGAACCCTAGATTTTCTCTCCATCGTTTTTCGCTCAATTTAATCATTGCTTTGCGTTCTTTAGTTTATTATTTCTAAAATCAAAACCATCAAACCAATCTTTTTCTGAATTAAATTAAAAGTTAATCGAAACTACCGTAATTTAGCCAATTCTTCGGGATATTAGTTAATTCCCTATTTTATAAATTATATTTTTGGTACGAAAACGACCTACCAATTTAATTATTCTGAGAGCATCCACTTTGTATATACTGTCAAAGGTTAGGTCTGTCTTCAATCATCTTCCACCCATATCCCCAATGATTGGAGACTAGATGGGTTTTTGTTGTTGTTGTTGTTGTTGTTGTTGTTATTTTCGTACTTTGGGTGTTTGGGAGACAACTACATTACTAAAAATGAAATGAAAAATTCATATTTCAAAAATAATTTGGAGTTTTACTGAATTCTCAATGCAAATTTATACACTACACTTCTTCAAAATATATTATGCACATTATTATCCAAAAGCTTATAGTTTTCTCTTTTCTCCTCTCAGAAAATTTGTCCCCAAAATTTTTTGACTGGTTTGTTATTCTTGCATTTTCGTCTTTAGTGATTTTTTATTAAACTTTTGTTTATTTTTTACTTTTTGGATGTATATGGTGTACCTCCCTTCAAACTTTACAAAGTTTCTTAAAATGTTAAAAACAAATTGACTAAAGATAAAAAATTACGCAACTCTTATGTAATTTTTTTATCTCAAAAACTTATCTCAAAATTGACAACTAAAAAAGTTTAGAAGTCAATTTTTAAAAAATAATTGGCTGCCAAAAAACAACTAATTCAATCACAGAACCGTCGAATACACTTTTAGACGGTTCAGATGTGACGAAAGGCACAACGTGGTGCCCCATTTGCACCCAAAATTTTCTCGAGATGATAAAGGCCACAGCTTGGATGGGAAGAGCTCACAGGAGACTTATATGGCGCAGAATGAAGCCCACAATTTGAGCCTAACATTGTTAATGGGCTGAAAATGTCGTAGGAAAGTCTCGATCTGGGCCTGGTTATATTTTGGGCCAAATGGAGTCACCTTCTGCCTGATTCACCAAATGAGAAGGCCCACCGCAAAGCCCAGTATAACATAAACTGATGCTCCTGAAGACGATCCACCTTGTTTGGAACATGTTTTAGAAACATGTTTTGGAAACAAACTCAAAAAAGTGGTGGGACCCACTTTTTCTCTCTCTAACTTTTTAATCATTACTCTCATTTCTCACTCTATCTCTCTCCTCCTTTTTTCTCTCTCCACAATTATTACTCTCATTTCTCTCTCTACCTTTTTCCAAATTTTTCAAAAACACAAACCAAACAAAGCCCCTGTGATGCCTTGGAAGTGTACACAAGTTTTTTCTGCGGATCATAAGGTGTCTGGGCCAGTTTATACATCGTCTAATTCTGGGAGCATAATCCCAAAGTCCACTTGTCGGGAGACCTCTTAAAACCAGAGCAAAGCAAAAGCTCCATATGTAGTTGATGACACCCTGGTCTCCTAGCCGGAGTGTGCGTGGAGGACAGTCTTAGTGTCGAGAAAGGTTTCAAGTTCAAGTCGACGAATTAATATTGTAGGTGAGGTCAGCGCGTAGACCCGTTTGACTGTTGACTAGCCTATCAGAGCTCGCCGTGTCGAAACCAGTCCGTTACAGACATGTCAGACGCTGACTACAGTCAACAATTGGGGAAAAGCCCCACCGAGGGGGCAATACCTTGCGGAAGGACGAAATTGAGACATAATAACCCAAGTATAGGGTATCCTTAGAAAAAGGTCCCTATATCATGAGGAATTCACCTGTCACAACCTTCCAAGAAGGAAATTAACGTGACAGGAAGAAGCTTCTACTTGTAATTAAGGCTCGCGAGACGAACATGGCCATAAGGCAAGGACAGGGAAGTCATTGTGAGCCTCGATTTGGGTATTGGCACGACCTAAAGAGGTCATGACCATGCTTATTATAATGGGAATAGGGGAAATATAAGTGGCTTGGAGGATTAAAAGGATAAGGGATCGTCACGATGGAATGACGCGCACTGGATAAACCGCGAGGGTTATCCTAACGGCCAGTGATGTCACCCACGTGACCCAGGTACACGGAGAGAGCACGTGTCGTCATATTATATGGGGAATGTTTGCAGCCCAATGATTGGCTGCAGATCCCTATAAATATTCGACATTCCTTCACAAATTCCAAGAGATAGATTCGTCCCCAAGACACGAAAACCCTAAAGAGATAAAGTAATTCAGAGCTCTGGAATGAAGAATATTGTTCTTAAGGATTGCTCGTGAACCCATTTCTTCTAGAGCTGGTGCTTAAGGACGTTGATCTAAGGAATGGACTGAATGGCCTATTCTTTCACCTCATCACTTATTTTCCTCTCTTCTCAACCGATTGTTAGCTATTGTTTCTCTCTCCAAATTGAATTCATTTAACTAACCAAGAATCTATCATACAAATATCGACATACTGTTGTAGCTTAATAACTACACTATGTCAAACCGAGTGTCCAAAACAATGGCTACGAAAATTATCTTGCTCATTACAATCACTAAAAGACACCCAGTATTAAATCATACTTCTCGAACCAGAAATGCCAGGTACACAGAAATAATACCCAGAAAGTGGAAATGAGTGGCTCAGATGAAGTGCAAGTGCATCTGAGCCAATCATTCTCACCTTCTGAGTAAATTCTGGGTACTTTTCCTGTGTACGTAGCATTGCCGCTTCTCGAACATGAGAAGTTAATTTGGTGGTCCCCAAACAATCAAAGAAAGAGTGTATTTTGCAATGTTTTAGTAATTTTCAGGCGTCCTAATGAAAAACTTGTGTGTCGGGCGGATACCACATGGCGGTACCCATCGCGTATCTCGGCCGTTCAAAAGTATTTTGGACAGCCCAGATCTTAGAGAGAGGGAGGGGGGGGGGGGGGGAAGAGTTGGGAGACATCTGGGAGTCAAAAACATTTTTGAACGGCTAAATGCGTGCTCGGCATCACGTGTACTGCTACCTGCTTCAAGTTTTTTTCCCTGTTTAGGCCTATGTGGGCGTAGGATCCAGTGGCGTAGCTAGAAATTTGTATCAATGGGGGCACAATCCAGACACACCTCTTTGTTGTAGGAAAAAATATTTCTCTCTTTATTAAGAAACGAACATGCCTTGATTTTCGTTTAAACTTTTGTTCAAGATATATTTCTATTCAAAAATTATTTAACTATTACATTATATCAAATAGCTACGGAGAAAAATCAAAAATTATTTTATGTTTCAGACAATTTCCAATTTTCTATAAGTAAAATAATTCAACTTTTAATTCTCAATGAATTATCTTTAACGCAAAAAAGAAGAGTTATTGATAAATTTAAGAAGAGAAATAAGTGCGAATGCAAAAAGAAGTACCGCTTAACTTACATTTATGATAATAATCATTATTTTGTAACACAGTGGCAAAAATTGGTGAATTGAGGCTTGCTTATAAGTAATTAACCCTGGGGCATCCCACTTGGTATCCCAATACCCTTTTCCATCACATTTTTAGGTGAGACTCATACATTGAGTCTTAAATCCCACATAAATATATAGAGAAAAAGGGTATTGCAACACTACGTAATGACGCCCCAAGAACACTAAATAAGTTCCCTTTTATTAAATATGATATTCTTATTGAACTTGTAATATCTTTATTTTTACAAATGCAAAAAAAAAAAATCCCCAAAATCCAGTGTGGGCGCCTACACATGGCTCCTAGGATAGATCAACCCACAGCAATGAGAAGATTAGAAAGTTCAAATTTCAAATGATATTTTCCCCATTTATTTTGTCTTGCAAAAGTCTCTTCTGTTAACGGAGCTATAGATGATCAATCAAATTATTTTACATGAATAATCTAATACTAACGATATCTACAAAACAAACAGTTTCAATCACTAATTATTCTAGATAGTCCACAATAGCTCAAACTAAACACGACTGGATCATAAGCAATCTGGGTCCGAGACCGTGTTCCAAAATGAATCTCGGGTAATATCGTCTCCCCCGTATCCTATTGTTTCAATTTTATCACAACTTCTAGCTACTAGTGATAGGTACACACTCTCCCCATTCACTCCCTCTCACACCCTCTCTCACATGGGGTGTAGTCCCCACATGTTCCCCACACATGGAGACCACACCCCATGTGAGAGAGGGTGTGAGAGGGAGTGGATGGGAGGGTATGTACCTATCATTTTTGTACTATAAGAGCATGCAGAACAGCATATTTACACACAAGCTCTGGCTCCCAAAAAAGAAAGCCATGGGCCTGAAAATTGAATGCATACCCAATTGAGAATGTTAATTCTTTGGAAACTGTTTGACACAATTAATTCCATGAGGGTGTCTACATATTTAGGTTATCTAGTTGCTCTGTACGCACAGAGAATTTAATACACTAGACTCCCAATAAATGACGAACATACCTGTAGCAGTGCCTCGAAAAAATTAAGATAATAGTACTGTAATTCAATCATATGAGCAGTGAGTACCCAATAAAATAGTTGGATAAATAAGAGAATGAATATTAAAAAAAAATGAATATAAAAGACACAAGAAAGAAGCACCGCCATTTTCAAACCATCGTTTTGGGAAAACAAAAATAAACCTTGAAAATGAAGGATATTTGAACATTTGGATCATGGCTATTGGTTTTTGTGGAGAAATTTGTTGTTGGACCAGAGTGCTCCGCCAGAGTGCTCCATAGGCGGCTCTACTCTATAGTCATGGTGGTCACTTGAACACCTCAAAAAAAAAATTGGATAAAATACATGTAAGATTTTTAGTTTAATCCTTTCTTAAACATCTAACCCAAATAAATTTGAACATTCAACCCAAAAACATTTGAGCAACCAACCCCAAAATATGAAAACTCATTGAGGGAAATTGTAATATCCTATGTACTTTGCTGATCCAAAAAAAAAAATCGTATATACTTTGTTATTTTTTTGTGACATTGTTTTTTGAACGGCAAAAATCTTTATTAATCTTTGAAAAAGAAACAAAGATTAAAAGAGAAGCAAAGGGGAGGACAACAAGTTAAAGGATAATTGTGTGACATAGTGTTGACATGAATAGATAAATTTGTGTTTGTGTATAATTATGGTTTCTAGAGGTTGTAGTGGCTAAGTGTTTATGAACACCGTTCTAAGAATTTCTGGAGCCGCCACTAGAGTGCCTCATGAATTTGGTTACATAATGTTACTTCATGCGACCGCTCTAAAAACAAATTTGCGGGTGCGATGTCCAATGTCATAAAAACCTAATCGAACCCATTCTAATACCAATTGGTTTCAAGAGAGATAATGAAAAAACGGTCCGACATTTGTCATAGAATTGTTAAAGACAATGTACTCCAGCAATCTAAATAAACGGGACTTATTAATAAATTGACAATTAGAAACGGGACTTATTTAACCGAGAACAAACGGGACCTAAAGTCGATTTACTTGGAACCCATGCATCCAGTAAAGTCACAAATGTCTAAAACAATTACTCCTGTTTATTACCATCGATTCTTTTGTGCTGATCATTATAAATCATACTCTCTCCGTTCATACTTCAATTTTGTAAAATGATATTGAAACAAATTATACATGAAAATGTATTTTATTTTAATGTGGAAACCGTACGACTTTTCGTGGTGAATACGCGAATGGGGACAGAGGGTGAGAGGGAGTAATTGTTAGGCATCATATTTAATTCAGACCTTTTTCCACAATAACTGACTTTAGCTAAATTGGTTTTTCACTTGTTAAGTCAATTTTAAGACAACTTATTCTACTGGCTTTTTGGACTTCATTGACTTATTACACACAATGAACTGTCTTATTAGGGTGTGGAACAAATTGACTTTTTAGAGAGTAGAACAAACTGGCTTTTGACTTACGGTAGTATTTGTTAAGCTAAAAAGACACCTTGTGGAACAATTCAATGCCTTCAGTTCTCGATGAGTGGTTGGTTTAGCTTCATAATTAGGCTTCTAATTAACAATCTCTCCAATTTGTAGTTAGATAGTTAAATGCCCTTTGTTTAATTAATTAAGATGCCATGCATCAACAACTCCAAACAAGTGTCAAAGGTCTCGAGAAGGAAAATACACCTGCCTTAATTAGAAGTAATCCTATTTGCAGTATTCATTACTACATTAATTAATTTGTAGTTACCCGTGCAGATACATTTATCTCAAGTTTGTATAATTGTTCCTATGTTAATTTGAGAAATTTGTTTTTCTCGAAGGTTGTCCACAGCAGATCATAATAACAAAAAAAAACAAAGCTAAACTAGAAAAGTCGCTTAGCTTCGATGTCGGACGGTCCCTACTGTGCTCGTGGAGGTGGGTGGAGAATCGCCGCTAGATCTGCTTCTTGATGCCTTCATTTTCGCTTTTTAAGAGCTCATGTCAGGAAAACGGCACCGAAGTCGACCAGATTCAAAATAAGTGGATAAATAAATGAATGAGTATACAAAATTGAATAACGAAAAAAAAAACACTGAATAGGGTTTCAAACCATGAATTTGGAAAAACAAAACTGCAAAAAACCAAACCTTGAATTGAGAAAATGCAGAAAATTTAAACTTTTTGGATCATACATTTAGTGGAGAAATTTATCAAAGTACAGTAATTGGTAAAAACACTGAGAGAGATTATTTACCCATTTAATTAATTGAAAGAATGTTTATAAAATTCTGCATGAATATTGGACAGAGAAAAACAAGGCAAAAATAAAGACATTACTGCATAAATATCCATTTTCTCAGTGTTATGTTCATGTTTCAACATTTTATTGATAAAATAAAGATTTTGATTTTGAATTGAATAAAAAGAATATATACTTTCCGCGCTTTGTTTTAAAAAATATTCGCACCAATTTAAAGATCGAATTGAGATTTTTAATTTAGTTCCATGAAATAAACATAAAATATTTTATTGCACTCCGCGACTTTTCGTAGTAGGTACTTAAAAAAATAGAGAGAGTAATTCTTAGGCATCATAAAACCTCTCATACTTAATTCAATGCCTCCACTCCTCAAAGATCTTGTTGGTTCACTTCATAATTTCTATTTTATTTTATTTTTTTGGCGAAGAGAGAATTTCATTTGAAAAGAAATGATATAACAAACTACCGGATACAAAGAAAACAGAAAAATATATAACAACATACAAACAAGAAGAACATAAAACAGAACGAAAACAAATGAAGGATATATGTCCAGTGAGAGCTTGCTTTGGCCGTCAAATCTCCGTGATCAATCTACGATGTCGATTCGATGCAAGTTGTTGTATCGGACAGTTTCCGCATGTAAGCTTCGTCATTCATGGAGCTACCGGGACTACAAGTGACTGTATCAGACAGTTTCCGCATGGAAGCTTCGTCATTCGTGGAGTTAACGGTACATCAACGAATCGACAACGTACATTGACCACGGACATCTTACGGCCGAAGCAAGCTCTCACCGGACATATATCATTCATTTGTTTTGGTTATGTTTTATGTTCTTCCCGTCTGTATTTTGTTATTTTTGTGTTGTCTTTATATCCGGTAATTTGTAATTACATTTATTTTGAAATGAAATTCTCTTTCTTTTGCAAAAAAAAAAAAGCCTTGTTGGTTAGCTTCATAATTAGGCATCTAACAATCTCTTGAGTTTGTAGTTAGATTGTTAAATGCAGTTTGTTTAATTGATTAATTAATTAAGATGCCATGCATCAACTACTTCAAACAAGTGTCAAAGGTATCGACAAGGAAAATGACACCTACATTAATTAATTAGCATATATTAATTACGTAATAAATTTGTGGTAATCTTATTCTACTGTCCCACATGTATGTGAGAAGGTTATAAATGATTGGAGATGAAATAATTGTACAAGTATCATTTTTGTTAAAATAAGCCGCACTAGCTTGATTGTTTCTAATGATCAAGGTAACTGATGACATTTAGGCAATTTTGGGTTCCTCCAAAAATAAAAATAAAATTAAGACATTTTCACTTTTGTAAGTTCATTTCTTCTACATGTATATATAAGAGCATGAGCATCAGGGGCATCAAATCTCCTGATGGCTAATTTGTTAAGTCAAACTAAATGAAAACCCCAAAAATCAGGCACATCAAATGAATGAACAAATTTGCAAAATTCTAACTTTGTTACAGTGCCTACTTAAAATTGAGTGGGCACTGTTCACGCATCAAACTACTTTTCCATCACTCTCTTCTGACTTCTCTCTTGGTTTGAGTATGTTTTTTTTTTTTGGGAGTAGGAGTAGAAAATGAGAATAATTTAATATAGTGGAGTTATAATAGAGAGTTTGATTTTGTAAGTTTTTTGAAAAGTGACTTACTAATTTATAAAATGTGTTTTTGAGGTTAACTTGGTGTTTTTTTTTTATGAGGCTGATAAGAATGTCCTAAGAGGGACTCGATGGCACGGGCCACCTGGATCTCAATTATATATTCATTAAATAAACCATTGTTTTAGTTCACAATCTTCTATCAATTTTAATGGGTATATTTTGACTAATATTGATGGTAACCTTTGAAAATATATAGTAGTATATCTTTCATACATTATGTATGATTAATCTTAAAATTCGTGTACTTTTTTCTAATATTAAAAAAGAGCAATGCTAAGTACCTAGAATTTACCCCGAAAATTATCCTAAAAATGAAATCAATGGTTCAGTTAAAAAAGAAATCAAACTTTTTTTTGCGCAAATACTACTCCCTCCGTCCCTTTTATAGTGTGTACATTTCCATTTTGGGTTGTCCCTTAATAAGTGTGTGTTTTGAAAAGTTAGTGGGTACATTTCTTATTTTGCCCTTATAAATATAGAGGTG
>JAXBDA010004449.1:0-28932 GCA_036023075.1 Gaultheria prostrata | reverse complement strand
TACCAGGTCTAAAGTTGTCGAAATCTCTTGTTCGTAGATTCATTTGCTTATGTAGTAGATAATGCTAATTGAGGTCACAAAAAATTATTAAATGACACCACTAAACAAATTTCCTGGAGTCGCCACTATACGCAACAACGTGCAATTTTCAAACTAAAAAAAATAATGTACTTCCCAAAATAAATTTTAAATTTTTTTTACACCGTATTAAAGTTCTCAATGAGATGTATCAAAATGTGGTCTTGGAATCTTGAATTCTCATAGAAAATGGAGAAGGCCTCCTCTGAACAAAATGTTGTATCATTCGGATGAAGTTTGCCTTCCTAAAACCCCAAACGTCTCTACCGAGAGTCGAACCATGATCTCACTTATGAGAGAATCAGAAGATAAGCGCTAGGCTAGAAGCCCTTAGTTCTCTACACCGTTTGTTGAAAAACCCAAATTACACGTCAACATGGCATTATTCCTTCTCTCTCTTTTCCTATTTTCCACTTTCTTATGTAAAGAATTTTGGGTCCCATCATTAATTTCATTTCAATCTAAACCTGATATTTCTCATTTTCTCTTCATTATCTTGATAGCTACCTAACGCACTGAATAGAAAGTTATGTTATAAGCACATGGATTAATACTACTAAAACAAGTATGACAAAAACAACTCTTTAACAGTTGCACTTTATCTTATTTCTGACTAGGACGTCAAGGGTTTGGAGTCTTGTTATAGACAAATGATAAAAATATATATTTTTGTAAGTACATTATTTTCTAATTTGAAAATTAAACGTAGTTTCGTTTCGTAGTGGACTATCAAATTGGAACGGAGAGAGTAGCTATTATTTCATCATTTACTATCATTTATGTGAAAAATCAAGTTGTATGATACTAATAGAATCCGTAAGTGTAAAAATAACACTATTTTCGAAATCAGCACGAGGCACACCCCTCAATTTGGCTCTGCCCCTAAATGTATGATCCACATATCACTACATGGGTGGAGAGTCTGGGGTTGTGGTGCATTATGTGGCGGTGCCCCGAAAGTACTGAATAATTACTCGTTGTGGAGAGTATTATGACACCATGTGGGCACTGAGCTATGACACACAATCACCTCTCAAAGTTAATAGAGAAGAATAAGAAGATGACATGGTACTCTGAAGTTCTAACTTATCATAAGAAATGCAGCCTCTGTTGAAGTTGTTGAGAGACAAAGAGACATAAGAATCTTATTACACTTCCACAATGTAATGTTTTTATATTTATGGGATTAGCTTCTTTGTCAAAAAAAAAATTTAATCCATTGCAAGATGTAATTGTATCCTTGTATAGAAAAGGCAAGAGCTTAGCTTTACAATTACTGGCTCACAATGTGTGCACATGTATCGATTGAAAGTGGCGTTTAATTCTTTTCGTTCCTTCTTTTTTTCAAGGTTAGGGTTTTTCGGGCCAGCTTACGAGCAGCTCTTCTAATCTCATTTCCGATCAGGTCAAAGGTAGGCTATTCATGCGGACTAAGACATTCACAAGAAGTTACTTTCTTGTGGCATGACCCGAGCATTGAACCAGAGTCAAAGTTATGGGGAGCCAAACGAACTCTTGGGTTGTTTTTCTTTCCATTGCCTTTTAGAGTCACATTTCAAATCTCTAACAGCCTCCGAGCATTCTCTTCAACCAGAAATAAGCAAAGAAGTATGAGACGGTACAGTACAGTACAACATCAGCAAATTAACAAATCAAATTGTGATCTACGCAAAAGTAATGCTACAACAAGAACACATTTCCATGATTAAATGAAGCACGAAAACACATTTGGACAGTATAAATAAGTATAATACAAAAGACTAAGGAACTCAAGAGCAAGTCCCTGAATGACGGAATCTAACCCATTTGGCGAGCTACAAGACTAGTTCCACAGGATACCTATCGACGCAATCCTCCCAGGGACCGTTACAAGACGGCTTCACGTTCCGAAGTGCCTGCCATACTGCACTATTACACTTGAAACCACTCCCAAATGCAATCTGCCAGACTCGGTTGCCTCTTCTCATCCGCCCCTTGGCCTCAATATATGCTAGTTCGTACCAAATGGAACTCGATGAAGTGTTCCCAAATCGATGGAGAGTCATCCGAGACGCTTCCACATGTACCGGAAGCAGCCGCAAATTCTTCTCCAGTTCATCAATCACGGCCCTTCCCCCGGCATGAATGCAAAAATGATCAAACGCCAGCTTAAAATCCGGGATATAAGTCTTGACACTTTTGTTAAACAATTTCTTAACCACCAGAGTAGCAAAGAACAGAAGCTGCTCGCTAATTGGGAGCACAAGAGGACCCAATGTAGTAATGTTGGTTTTAAGAGCTCCACCTGCAATTGCCATAAGATCTTTCGACAACGAAACGCCTGTTTTCCCAACGTAGTCCTGTTCTTGATAAACACAACGAAAAGCCTTGTCATCCGCCCCTTTATGCGTCCTCACAACATGAACAAGCTTATACTTGGCTCGACTCCTATCGACAGACTTATTAGACAACAAAACTGCGGAACCCCCGACTCGAAACAAACAATTGGGTATCAACATCGACTTCTTATTCCCGTAGTACCAATTCTGGGTTATGTTCTCAGTGCTAACCACAACGGCATACGTATTCCGATGAATCTGCAACAAATCCTTCGCGAGATCGATCGAAATCACCCCTGCACTGCACCCCATTCCCCCTAGATTAAAACTCCTGATATTTCCCCTCAATTTATACTTATTCACAATCATAGCAGACAAAGACGGCGTCGGATTAAACAAACTACAATTCACAACAAGAATACCAATATCCTTGGGCTTAACAGAAGTGTTGCAAAATAGGGCATCCAATGCACCAAACATGACCTTTTCGGCCTCGTCTCTGGCAGCCGCCATGGACGGTTTAGGAGGCATAAAATGCATTGCTTCGGGTAGATACGTCTCGTCTCCAAGCCCCGATCGCTCTAAAATCTTACGCTGGAATTCGAGAGACGAATCGTCGAAAATTCCCGTGAGCCTCGAGTGCTCCATGAATTGATCGGCAGGCGCTGCCAATTCATCGGGGGCGCGATAACACGCGTAATCGACTAAGTAAATCGATCGAGGTCGAGTCATGATGTACGCAGTCGATCCGAAAACTACAATGGTGGAAAATACTATGACGCTGATTAGATTGTACTGGAGGTGGAGCCATAGGAGGCGGAGATCGGTGTGATTCATTTGTGAAATTTCGATTAATGTTACGGCGGTTAACGGTATGAAGCAGAGAGTTAACAAATGGGAGATCAAGTGGTGGTAACCTAATTTTACGTACTTGAGATTGACGCTGAGGAGGAAATCTGGGAGCCTCCGGCTTTGTGCGCCACCACCGCCATGGCCGGCGGCGAGGTTGACTTGAGCATTGCGGCCTCCGTCCATGGCGGCGGGTGGTGGTTTTAGTAAGAGGAATGAGGCGACAAGGATAGACTAGAGAGAGGTAGAGAGAGAGAATTACAGGTGTTCGATGTGGAACTCTCCCTACATAAACGTGTATAGGAGTGAGATATACGGGGAGAATGTATTCCCCTCGCTATCTCACTCCTCATTTGCGGATACGGGATCCTACGGGGCGTCATCTAACACATCTTGGGATCATTTATTTTTGTGATCGATGGTTTAGATTCGCCAACTAAATTCTTAGCGCTAAGAGTGCGATACAAGTTAACAAAAATATATCTAAACTCGGAGTATTAATATTTGTGATAGACAATCCGAAAGAGCATTACAGGGTGCACTTTATGAAACTACAATACGAGAATTCTCATTCCGTATTTGCGCCCTACATGATCAGTTTAATTTTTTATTTAGACCACATGAAAATAATTTCTTAAAAATATCATAATCTCGACATGAATGACTCGTCTTTAATCAAACCGAAAAATGAAATAGTTGAGATACACGAATAACCCTAACCCAAAAAAGAATCTCGGTCTACACTCATATTCTTAATCCCTGTTCTTGTAAATTTTAATAATTCACGAACACACATTATGAGCATTATGTGACTAGGTAGGGTAAGTGGAAATTAATGGAGTGTGAGTAGTAGTAGCTGAGATTTTTTTTATGGAAATTGAGGAAACGAGAAGCAATTTTTCTATACCGTTCATTATGGCTTTGACGGTTCGGATTTGGAGAGATAGTAAGAAGAGAGGGTGTTTTAATTTCAATTATCCAATATATTTTTGGACAACTCGGATACAATATTTGGGTACCACATAGGCTCAGTCACGTGGTACCCGGTGGATAGGAAGAGAGATTTTCTAAAAAATGGTCCTACGGTTTGTTAACCAATAGAAATCGTTTTGACTAGAAAAATAATACTCCCTCCGTCCCAATTTGTTTGTCAATTATTCCATTTTCTGCTATACCTTAAATTGCTTATATCTTTCAATCTATAATGTTTTTCACCGTTTTAAAAACTTTGTATAATAGAATTAATCGTGTACTATCAAACAAGATCCATATTGCATATATTTGGAGATTAATATTAAAAAATATAAGCAATCGAAAACTGACACGATTATCAAAAATTGACAAACAAAATGGGACGGATGGAGTAAATAATTATCATTAGCTGTCGGTATGCGCTGGTCCACCACTTCCATTTGTCCGGTTCTGTCGTCACAGGTTATTTTGCAATATTTCCTACGTAAGAAAAGGGAGAAAAACTTGAGTGACCGTGGATACCTGCACACGTCATGTTGATACCTGCACACGTCATGTTGAGCGCACAGCTCGATTATCCAAAAATATTTTGAAAGGTTCAAAGTATTTTTAAACGGTCAAGATAAACGATGAATGTCGCCATATGATACTCATCCGACACAAATTTTTCTCAAGAAGGGGACTATATATTATATCTGATTTTGTTCATCTCTTTTAGAAAGGACCCCGCCCATTGTGCCAAGGCACATGGGTAACTATATTTTCTAGATAAAAAAAGAAGGATTATTTTACGTACTTCCAGGAGTTTCCTAGTAAAATAATACTTCCCTCGTCCCTTTTATAATGTGTGTATTTTTATTTTGGGTTGTCCCTTAATAAGTGTTTGTTTTGAAAAGTTAATGGGTACATTTCCTATTTTGCCCTTGAAAAGTTAGTGGATATTATTATATTAATAAGGGTAAGTAATGGAAAGTAGATGTAAAAATTGTAAAAGTTAATGTGAGAGAAAAATAGTTGGAATTCTCAGGTAACACACTTAAAAAGGGACAGAGGGAGTAACTCGGATGGGATTGATTTGCTCTCGTCATATTATTTTGTAAAATTTTCTACATGAAAAAGGATTATTTTGTGTAGGATTTTCCTACTAAAATATTAGGAAAATAATTTTCACACTCCCCTTTTAGCCATTCACACTCCCTTTTTGTCTTTTTCTCATGTGAAATTACTACATTGCCCATCACATGTAAAAAATGACTCAAGATGTAAGGGTAATATAGTAATTTCACATGAGAAAAAGATAAAAAGGGAGTGTGAATGGCTAAAAGGGGAGTGTGAAAATCATTCCCCAAAATATTATTGAATTCAATTTTGTACATCTTTACTAGAAATAGTGGGACACGGGGTCTGCTTTGCTTTCGTCATACTGTATTATTGAATTCAATTTTGTTCAGAAGGGACGCGGGACCTACTATGCCTTCGTCATAGGTTATTTCTCAATATTTTTATTTTCTGCATTTAAAAAATGATTATTTTGTGTATTTCTAGGAGTTTCCTAGTGAAATATTATTGGATTCGATTTTGTTTGCCTTGACTAGAAGGGATACGGAGACCTACTGCGCTGGCAATATAGGCTTTATCTCAAGTTCAAAAATATGATCCGTATTGTTCACTTTGGAGAGCTATCGCGAAAAATAGTTATCAAGGAAAATCAAGTTGATCAAAACACATTATTACCTTAGTAAATGAACGAAACACTTATGCTGTTTTTTTATACCATTTTGTTGTTCATTTACTGAAAGGAAAAAAAAAAGATTCATTTACTATGTTGCAGATAATCGATATTTACTATTATATATTTTATGGGACTGTTAGAATGCTTCAAGCTCTATCAAATGAACGGTTCTAATTGCATTTCTTGATCGCAAACGGTTTTGATCACATTTTTCATAATCGAGAAGCGTCCCGTATAGCCGGCAGCTATGCTTTGGAGCACAGCAGGATCCCCACCTCCCACTGGAAGAGGCTGAAGAATACTTTCAATTTCATTAGTTGAAAATGGTAATCATTAAATCAATATGTAGTTTAGGAACAGAATACTAATTGGTGAAATGGACACTTACTCCATAGAAATGTGAAGATATTGATAAAAGAAAAATTCTAAAATCAACCCACGGATTGTCGTTAAGATTTAAAAAGTCTACTGAAAAGTGTAAAAAATACTCCTATATAAAAGTGTGTGAAGATATGTTATATAAAAAGTAGACTGGGGTTTTTATTTATTTATTTTTTTGTCTTCTTATTTGCTTATATCGGCCCACTAGGCTAATAATAGAAGGACCATTGATAAAATCAGTCGCGTCACCACAGCTATCATCAAATATTTACTCCAAAAATTTCCTTCAAACCCCTCCACATACAAAATAATACGTGGAGACCAATTATTGTTTGGCCAACTAGCATCACATATTTGAGATATACATCATATTTTAGAGAAATAAAAAAGTTATTCTGCTAGATTCATGTTGGGAGTTCATTCTTGATTTATTTTAGAGAAATAAAGACAACTTCTGTTTTTTTTTTTTTTTTTAAGGCAGACAAGTTCTGTTGACTTCTATAATATGGTTAGGGGGTGTTTCATGTTTGGATTGCATTTTGTATTACAGTATGTATTAGTAACTTACTAGTATGTATTTTCGGGTTACGGATATTCTCTTTTTTTAATCAGCAAAAGTCACTGCTATCAATTATAGTTAGTGAGATTTAAACCTAGTCAGACGCAAGAGATTACAAGGTCACGTTGAATAATATTGGATTACCACTCCACTTGCGATTATGGATGTTTGGTGCTGATTTCGGAATGCATAATAAAAAATGAACTCAACATTTCAAAAATCCCCTCTAGATGAGCTTATGCAAAAAGTTATTTTGCACAAATGATCTAAACACTCTTTCATATACTGATTATAATTCTAACATCCTTAATATTTAATTCGGAACCTAGATAAAATAAATTAGCTCCCAGACATGCCCAAACATATCCGTGTTTCTTGTTTAGGCACACCTCTTGAGCAGTCAACATTTTTTCTTTTTGATAGAACTGCGTTCGGAGCCATTCGAGCATTTGGACTCATGCATCGAACAGCTCCGGATGTAATTGTGGCCGAATTTGTGTTTTAAAATTGTGTCAGTAGAATTGCTCAAACTCCTTTGAAACAAAAATGTTTTTTCCTGCACAAACTAAGACTAGTTTCCAATTTTTAGTTACTTTGCTAATAGTCATTTTCGGTTTTGTCTTTATTCAATTTTATTTTGCGTTCATTAGTTTTGCGTTAAAGTTTTAGTTATTCTTAGTTCATCTCGACGAGAGGAATGGGAATATTAAAAATTATGACTTCTACCCATTTTTTTCGAAAAATGACCAACTATTAGCACCTAAATCACCAAAAGTTTGACACAAAACTAACAAACGCAAAAATATAAATAAATAAAATGAATAAGGACAAAAAAGAAACAACTTTTAGTAGAGTAAAAAAACAGGAGGCTAGTTCATGCGGTAGAGCTCTTGGATGTCCCACACTGCATCCTGGGATCGAATCTCATTCCCCCCTCCCCATGTAATATATTAGAAATGACGAATGACCAAAAAAAAAAAGGAAGCGGGTATTTTTATTTTTTTTGGAAGGGAATGTGTAGTTTTTTTTCCCAGCATGGCAGTGGACGGCTGAGTTCGATTGATTTATTTCCTAATGGTTAATTCGTGTTATAGTGAAAACAGTCGTAAACGGTATAATTTTTTTTCCAAAAATGTGCTATGCGCAAGGAAGCTTACACCGAACCATACACAAAATGTAAGTGCTTTTTTAAAAACGTGTTCAGTGTTAGCTTCCTTCCGCATAGCATTTCTCGTTTTTTTTGTAATGATACTGGAAATTAGGGCTCTAAATGAACTGGGCCGTTCGTGAACTATTCGAGGCTCGGTTCGGTAAAAGCTCGTTCGAGTTCGATTCGACTACTAAACGAACTGAACTTGTACCTCAATATTAGGCTCGTTCCATAAATGAGCCGAACGTGAACCTAAGTGGATTCGGCTCGGTTAGGCTCGCGAACCTAGGGTCAAAATATAATTAATAATACTTTAGGGGTCTACCTATAAATATTTTATTGTTTGAGAGATTTAGTTCTCAATATTTTTTTCTTGTGTTGTTTTTCTTTCGATTTCTTGATTATTGTGGTAGATCTATTTGTTTTCTTTTGATTTCTTGATTATTATGGTAGATCTACATGTAACATTGTTTTGAAGCATGTCTCTTTCCTTTCTCAGTTTGTGTTTTAAATTGCTACCGAGCCCTACCGAGCTGGATTCGAGCCTGAATTCGAGCCTAAATTCGGCTCAATTTGGCTCGTTTGAGTTTAACGAACCCTATCGAGCTGGATTCGAGCCTAAATTCGGCTCGATTCGGCTCGTTTGAGTTTAACGAGCCCATTCGAGCTGAGCCCGAGCTTCGAAATTTTTTCACGAGCCGAACTCGAGCTCACTTGTCTAGGCTCGAATCGAACCCGAGCCTGACTCATTCCTTACCGAACTGATCCCGAACCTCATAGGGTTCGGCTCGATTCGGCTCGTTTACAGCCCTGCTGGAAATCACTTTAAGGTAATGACTACCCGTCTACCCCAACATGTAGCAGTCAATTATGTTTAAAGAAAAGAGAACCCTCCCTAGTTCCTTCTCAAGGGGCTCAATGGGCCTATTCACTCTATACACTGTCCATGAACTTGGGCCAACCTCGATGATCGATACAGGTTACCTTTTACAATTCAATTCGAATACCAACCACACCAGAAAATATGTTCATCAAAGATAAGTTAACACAAGATTGCAACACATTTATCTTGAAATACATAAATTTCAACTCAATATTCTAATTTGTCGTAGAAAATGGTATTTCAAAATCAGATCAATATAATTTTGACATGGTTCACATTGTCAGACAAATTTAGAAAGTAAACGGATCATTGACATGCATTTGGAAAGGCAGGATCGTTTAGTAGTAGGCATGTTTTTCTTTACCTCTTCAATTTCTTTCATGCATCTCTCTACACATCCATTGAATTTGCAAACTTACTTTCAAAAATTTTCCTTTTTGTTTTCATTCTTCTGAACAAAGAGAAGAAGAAAGCCTAGTTTATGGGTAAATACTAAATACAGATTTCAAAAGTGCCCCAAAAAATCTTAATACTAATACAAAAGAGAAACTGCAACTTGATTTAAATCAAACAACTTCCGATGAGGGATTCCACACAGTTTTAACACATGAGTAATCAAGTACCTAAGTTTTGACTCATATCATGATTCCTAATAACTGAGTTCCAACAAGAAAAAGGGCAACCCCAAAAAATGGAAAGAAAAACACTAGCGGTCCATCGATTTGAGTTACCTGAACAATCATCAACTGATCATTTAGATTTCTTCCCCTGGTTCTTCTTTATAACTTCATCAACGTTTCTTTCCCTGCTTCCTCTTTATAACTTCATCAACGTACATTATACCCTTGCCTTTGTAAACTTCCGGAGGCTTACAGCTTCGGACCGCAGCAGCAAACTGGTGCACCCTTTGCTTGTCTATTCCGGTGCAGCAAACAATATTGGGTTTGAAACAGAAAACACGAACTGCAGGCGGTACTGTCAACTCAACCTCGTGGCTGTAACCCAATTTCAGGTACAAGAGGCGGCCTTCTGCTTCAGCTCTGGCTTTAAAACCAACACCCACGAGCTTGAGAACTCGAAAGAATTTTGCTTCCATCTTACTGGTATTTCACACTTCCCTACTAGCAATTATCCTGAAGAAGGTATACAGAAATGAACATGTAAGGGATAGAACATCAATGTATCATGCGACTGTACCAGGTTTAGAGAAATAAGAAATCAAGATCTAAGTCAGCTTTCTTGATGGAACAACAATGTTGGATTTCCTTAAATCTCTGTTTCCCGTTCTCGTTATCCACTCTCGTGTCATTTGGAAATTAAAATTGGGATAAACAAGTAAGTTTCAAGAACCTTGCTTTTAGATCACAAATTCTGCTTTCCATATATACTCACCAGCATTTTGACAAAGAAATGTACAAATAGACATCTTCCTATTACATACTAGAATATAACCCTCACTGAGAGCATGTTTTATTTTGCACTTGCATTCCAAAGCAGTAAATCTCAGCTAAAAAAGGAGTCACTTACTATCGAAAGATATCAACACTCGTATGCAAAACTATCAAAACTTCCTATCACCTTAAACAAATAACATGAGACCAACCTTCCAACAATATGTAAATGCTCCATGTTGATGATTAATTGATGAAACCATAAAGAAGTTAACATTTCGACAGTAATTTTGTAGTTCACAATAACCGGATGGCGACTATGATAAAAAAGTAGACGCTTTCCTACATATGAAATCGACAGAATAAATAATCTATAAGATAGAACTGCAGTGCCTCAAGGAAAACACACTTTCCACTCCTAACTCTATTAGTTCAAGTTGCAAGGGAATAAATTTAACCGAGTCTTCAAGTATTTCTATAGGAAACACTCCATGTGAATACATGACAAAAAATGCAGAGGATCGTGAAAGGCTGATAGCAAAAATAATTGATCTTTGTAAACCAAATCTTTGAGACATCCGAAGTCCGCCGCCAGAGAGCGCGCGCGCGCGAGAGAGAGAGAGCTGTTCGGTTTTGGAGACAGAGATGAACTGGGGAAATGTTCACAAGAACAGTAAAGTAGTAAAGAGAAGTCTGGGAAATGTTATGGTGTGGCAGGTGTAGACCACCATTTAGGCTCTGTTTGGTAGCTAGGGAAAGGAAAGGAAAAGAAAAAGGAGGGAAAGAGAAGGAAAGTTAAGAGAAATTTTTTTAGTTAAAATAGTTTAGTGTAGTTAGTTTTCTTCTCATTTTCCTCTCAATCCAAACAAAGGAAGAAAATTTTTTGTTCATTTTTTTTTTTCCTTTCCTTTCTTTTCCAAGTTACCAAACATAGCGTGATCTCCTTTTGATCCCAACAGTGAGAAATCTGCTTTTGCACATAATTTCCTTTTAGTATTTAGTGATTTTATTATATAGAAAAAATTAAAAAAATAATTATAGCTTAATTTTTGTTTAGTATAACAAGTTAACAATTACTATTGAAATTTACTTAATTTCGCTATTTATATAATTATTTAAATACATAATCTAATACATGCAATTTGAAGGGCTAAATAGTAGTAAATTTCGCTATTTATATAATTATTTAAATGCATAATCTAATATATGCAATTTGAAGGGCAAAATAGTCTTTTGACAGGTTTTTATATCACCTACCATCTTTATCCCCACATTTTAATCCTTCATCCATGCTCTTTTTTTTTAACATCAATCCTTCATCCATTTCATGGACTATTTAATCTCTCTTCTTATATGTCACATTAATGTGGGTCCATCTTTCTTACAGATATAATTAAAATCATGAATCATAATTTATCTTAATTTGATGGAAATTAGTTTCTGATCATAATGTATTTCTATTTCTCAATACCACTCTCCAAATTATTAATGTCACTCCAAAGGAGAGTGTCAATATCAATTCCTATGGCTCTGTTCATTTGCCAAGAAGGTTATGCAGAAGTTAATGTTGAGAAAAATGAAATGAAGTAAAGGAAAGGGAACTTTCCCGTGAGCGTTGATAAGAATGTTTCGAGGAAAGTGTTTGGCGGGAGCATATTTTCCCACGACACATAATTCCTTCCTTTTTGCAGGATGCATTTTGAAGGAAAGTGAGTCCTAGTGGGAAGACTAATTTTGTGAGTCCTATTATTTTTCTAGTAACTGAACACTCCAAAAGTTATGGAAATGTAGATTTTCCTATCATTTTCCATACTTTTTTTTACAGATGAACGAGGCATATATGGACTTGATATTGGCATTTAGCAATCAAGGCCGCACCGCCTTGATAGAATAGTGTTTTTTTTTCCCGATTTTTCTTGGCAACGGGTAGGGGCAGGGGGTGATTTGAAAAACCCGCCAGGGGTTAGGTTAGAGGCAGGGGAATCGGTCTTCCCGCCCCCACCCCGATGCATGTATGATTATGAAATTACATTCTCCCTCCTCAATACATAAAATTTTGTTCTTATTCCTATTTTTTTTATCCTCACTACTAAAATACCATATGATATTGTATTTATTTTTTATTTTCCTTCTAAATATTCCCTCCGTCTCATTTTAAATGTCTCAGTTTGACAATCACAATCACGAATTTTTCAGAGTCCATATATTTACACATGTAAAATATTACTTCATACTTATCCTCTATGGAGATATAATCATTATACTTTTACTTACTAATTTTTCACATGGTTCATGATTCTAACAATATACTCATGCAAAATGGTTCACCCGGGATGGAAGGCTATCGTTGGGCCTTTCCCTTGAATACTGCATGGCTCATTTCGGCCCATGTTTGGGTCACTTTCTATGATATGGACTGGGCTGTTCATTTTTTCACAAAAAAAAAAAAAAAAAAATTATTAGTATTTGTTGAACTGATAATGATTTATTTAATTATCTTAACATGACAATTTGGGCCTAGTTTCCCACTTGATTTTATCAAGTAAGGAAGAAAGTTTGATAGAAAATATGAGATTTTATCAAATTTTCTTCCTCACTTGGTTGATTTTATCAAATCTTAATAAAATCAAGATTTTATCAAGTGGGAAACTCACCCTCGATTGTCGATCAATATGAGCGAGTTAGCCTTTAACAAATTCTGTTGAATCTTTGGTTGATATATTGCTTGATACCCCCACCCAGCATGGATGGGCTAGCATTAATAATGATGATTGCTACGAAACTCACATGTCAACTTAATTATGGAGTATTAGTGTTTTGGCAAAAATAATTTAAATAGATTATTATTTTGTCTTTATTCAAAAAAAAATTGCATTTGTTAGTTTTGCATCGATTTTCTTGTTACCCTTGTTTTTTTCATTCTGGATTAATTTAAAGTAGATATTGTTCTATACGTACAACTTCTTCTTCTTTTTTGAGTTTGATGGTTAAGGGTGTTCGGGCCAGTTTACGTGCATCTCAACTACTTTTATTCCCGATTTCGGTCGAAATAGGTTATCTACGTTGGGACTAGGGTGTTCACAAGAGATTTCTCTCTTGCGACCTAGCCCAATAAGTTGCCAAGTTTCGAATTCAAAACGTCTATATTTACTTGTGTGTGGAGGGGATGCAGGCACCGGGCAGAATCCAAAATATCCCCAAAAAATTTTGAATTCTCTCATTACTTCGTATAAAGTGTAGTGGCAGACTTTTTCAAATCTTGATAATTTTACTTTAATCCTTTCAATTTTGATTTTTTATTTATAACTCTCCGTACGAAAAATAACTCTCAATTAAGCCATCTCTTGATTCAGTTCCTGTGTTCGCCATTGGTTGAGTAGGTTGGAGCATCTTCAAGAGGATCTCTACTTGAGACCTCTTGGCTATAGTAGCTACTCAAAACCCATTTTAAGTGATTCAAGAAGCTTTTTACTTTACTAGCCTCTTTGCCTTTCATATTTCCGTTAGCTACTAATAGCTACGGAAAGAGACTCTCTGCTCTACCCTGCTCTCATTGTATTTACATTTTTGCCACTCAGTAGTCAATACCATGGTAGATGTTTAGAATATTTATTTGGACAGAGAGCAAAAATAGAGAGTAATATTGGAATAAAAATGTAAATAGGCAAAGAAGATATCGTCTTGTTTTGTACTTTTTACTCGGTAAAGATGAGAGTAGTGTCGGAGATATTCTTAAGATCACCACAATTTGATCATGCAAAACCAATGGCTTGTAGCCTAGCGGTTATCTTCTGATTCTTCTACAAGCGAGACCAGGAAAAAAAAAACAAAGGATATACTCCTATATTTAATGATGGATTTATTGAGTCACAATAATTAGTGACTCCTTTTTGGCACATGTACATAGAAGAAGCATAAAGTAAAGCTTGTAACATTTAAATAAAAGAGAAAATTAAACATAGATGCTTAATCATTTTTCCCACTTGCTATTTCGATCTCTCCATTTGCTGTTTTGAGTAGAAACAAAATGGATTTTTATTGAATCAAAATCCCTTCACTATTGCTTCATTGGAGCTTCAGATACTTCAGCCTGCAGTAAAAAAATAATAATAATGTAGAATCAGTAACCTATAAAACACTTATCGTGTTTTTTTATGATCTATATCATAGTAATATTTGATAATTGGATATCCGGCCCAGCTTGCGAGCATCTCAACTATTTCCGGGGCTTTGAAGTTAAGAATCGGGAAACCTCCAATTGCCCCAAAGTTTGGAATGTTTAGCTTCCGTAGAAATGGAACATGTGACCTCATCGAGCACTTATTACTTTCTAAAAACCATTTAACCAAACTTGTTGGGATTTTTTTTTTTGACAATTGAAGATCATCCCATTCATATGTATATGGCAAATAAACTGTACAGCCCACTGAATACAATCAAAACAACCCTACACGACATGACGACAACCAGCACACAATGCATTATGCATGTGCTATGAATCTCATAATATATAAAAAAAAAATACGAGGACATGAGAAACACTAAAAAAAATACAACTAAAAAAAAAAGAAACACATGATATAAAAAAAATAAAGAAACACTGAAGAAGTTTACCAGAGATGGCAAAACGAGGACATTTTATTTTTTTTAAAATGCAACTAAAAAAAACGTTCTAGGATAATTTGGGGGAAAAATGAAGGAGTTTGTAATGCTAATTTAACACTAAAAATAGCACGAGACGACTTCAATTTTGCGATAAACACCAACGACGGTGCTCACTAAAAAAATCAAAATGCATTTTACAGAATTTTTGTACAAAATGCTTTACCAAAATGATGCGGTAGAGACACTTTTGAAAAATGTTTCCTGCTTTAAAATGACAAAATCAGAATTATCACATTATTATTCAACATTAATCTTCACTATCAATTCCATTATTGTAGAGCATCTCCGCCATAATAATACGGTACAGTACCCTCCGTACCGTATAGCTAGTCCATTTTCAATAATAGTCGTGCCTTAAATTGGACAGATCAATAATTTATTTTCCTTAATAATTTTGTGTGTGGTTTCAACTCATTAAAAGATCTCAATAAAATCTTTTGAACATGGTAAAAATATCAAACAATTATCCAGAGAGATTCATTATCTTTTGATTCAATTAATGACATGAGCACTAGTATCGAAAATGGACCAACAATGTGCGAAGGATGGTGAAATTTAGAATGACTTCAAATTCTCCGTATCCAAAAAAAATGCTTATGCCGGTGTTTCAATGAATTTTCGGCTTTTGAACCTCAATAAATGTGAAGATTCTCACGAGATTCAAAAGCCGAAACCATACTGAAATACCGGGAGAGATATTATTGTGTACGGAGGATTTAAGTGGATATAGATTATCGATTTACATATATAGATAACTACAATACCTCTGTTCCTCATCCATGAATTTGCAGCCCTTGTTACCCCCTCCACCTGATTTGTAATAAGGAAAAGGGACTTCTCCAGACTCAATTTGCTTGACATCTTCCACAAGCATTTCATAGTGCCTCTTTACTTCCTCCACCGTCTTTCCACCGCCCACCGCCTTCGCTATCTTCTCCCACCGGTCTGTCGTGTCCTGCTCGTACATCGCCAATGCATTCTCAAACAGCTTGTTCTGCTTAGCAGTCCAGCTCGAATTGGACCCCATTTGAATATGTGGCGAAAACTAAATGTAGTGTTGTTTCTGTGTGTGTGAGAGAGAGAGAGTGCAAAATGTTGTGTGCATAGAAGTGTGGTGTTTGTGCCCTTTATATAGTGGAGGGTTGGAGAGAGAAACAGAGGAGAGAGAATGGAGTTGAATGAGTTGGATCCACCTGCCATTCAGTTACCTATACTTCAATCTCCTCCAGTTTTGAGATTTTGTGAGCATATTTTGGACGACAAAACATATCTAAATCATTCATCTCGTAGACTTTGCAAAATAAATACCTCTATTCATGATATTTCTATAATTGAATATCGATAATTATGTTAACGATGCACTTTAGCAAGAAAACACAAACAATTTGTTACAATTACTTTTGTCTGTCAATTTTTTTGCAAAAAGTATGAATCGTTAATGCAACTATTCGATCAATCTGATTTTTAACCGAGAGCTAATTGTACGCTACATTTAGAAAATGAATGGTTTGGATCATCATCGAGAGCTCAAGATAAGTCCACGGGTCTCATAATTAGAGGGAACATAAGGATAAGAGACTGGATGAGAAGTCTAATAATTAGAGGATCCGGGTGGATTGATATTGAGATTGGGATTGGGTTGGTGGGGTGCTTTTTATCGTTGGGTGTTGCTTTCCATGGATTAACTTGCAAATCAAGGGGAATCTGTGGGAAATCAATTTATGGTTTTTTTCCCATTTCACTTTCCAGGTAAACTCCATTAATTTTACGTTATAAACCAGGCCCAGAAACATAACCCCCAGACAGGCTTTCACTTTAACCATGAAAGGTGTTACCCATTCTCCAATTTTAACCTTTTTTTCTCTATCATTTTCCACTTGTATGAGGTTATAAATTTCCCGACAACAAGGTGGGTTACAACCAGGGGTGTAAAGAGCTCCAGCTCGGCTTATTCGAGCCGAGCCCTTAACAAATCGAGCAAGGTAATTTATTTAACGAGTCTCCTTAAATGAGCCGAGCTTTTGCGAGCCAAGCCCACAGATGCCCCTTGATTTGCAAGTTAATCCATGGAAAGCAACACCCAACGATAAAAAGCACCCCACCAACCCAATCCCAATCTCAATATCAATCCACCCGGATCCTCTAATTATTAGACTTCTCATCCAGTCTCTTATCCTTATGTTCCCTCTAATTATGAGACCCGTGGACTTATCTTGAGCTCTCGATGATGATCCAAACCATTCATTTTCTAAATGTAGCGTACAATTAGCTCTCGGTTAAAAATCAGATTGATCGAATAGTTGCATTAACGATTCATACTTTTTGCAAAAAAATTGACAGACAAAAGTAATTGTAACAAATTGTTTGTTTTTTCTCGCTAAAGTGCATCGTTAACATAATTTTTTTTTCTTGCTAAAGTGCATCGTTAACATAATTATCGATGTCCAATTAATACAAATATCATGAATAGAGATATTTCTTTTGCAAGGTCTACGAGATGAATGGTTTAGATATGTTTTGTCGTCCAAAATATGCTCACAAAATCTCAAAACTGGAGGAGATTGAAGTATAGGTAACTGAATGGGAGGTGGATCCATCTCATTCAACTCCATTCTCTCTCCTCTGTTTCTCTCCCCAACCCTCCACTATATAAAGGGCACAAACACCACACTTCTATGCACACAACATTTTGCACTCTCTCTCTCTCTCTCTCTCTCTCTCTCTCTGTGTGAAACAACACTATATTTAGTCTTCGCCACATATTCAAATGGGATCCAATTCATCATAAATAACCATTACAAAAAGTTCACCATTGCAAAAATAATAACATATCGTAGCACAAAAAGAAAAAGAAAAAGCAAATATGTAGAACACTTCAAAATTTAACATTTGAAGATTGATCTACTCGCATTTTTTTGCTGCAAACGTAGTAATTATATAAGTCTTGAGAGTCAAGCTTCTTCACCAAATCATTCTCAATGGACAACATAACCAATCTATTTACTCTTTCTTGAGACATTGTTGAATGTTGACCGAAAGTAATTTTTGATCAATTTCAACTTTATATTAGGCTTATTTATACCTACTCATGTACGAAAACTAATTGGCCTATATATTTACATACATAAAGGTCTAATATTCTTGGGCCCCCTAATTTTGGGTTTTTCTAGGCTTTGCCCCAAAGCCGGTACTACTATTGTTTAATTAAGAGAAAAAAAAAAGAATTACACTTAGTTTTTTGCGATGGGAAATATTTTATTTGCCACGGTATAAAACACCGTGGCAAGCCACAAGATAGTGGTTTATTTTTTTTTTAATTGCATCAGAAAAAAACCGTAGCATCGAGTCATTTTCCGTTGCTACTACTTCGCGATGGACAAATGGCCACCTCCATTTCCCTTCTCAATCTCATCGCAAAAGACTTTTGCCACGGTATTGAAATATGTATTGATGAAGGAATTAACTGAGGCACACTTGACTTGACGGTACCTCAAAAGACTAAAATAACTTGGACGTTATTCCATAAACTGACTCAAGTCATAAACTAGTGTATTGTGAGAGAATGAAATATCTTGTAAAACGAAATAAGACAGTTTCTAAAATAATCCCTTGTTCTTTTTTCTTTTTTCCAGACGATAGGATGCTAGTATAAGTTAAGGCCTTGTTCCACAAATATGTCTTTCACTAAAGCGACGCGTACGCACGGGTATGAACGCAATATGTACAAACGATGCATCTCAACCGTCCGTGCATGAAATCAATGATCTGGATCGTAAATAAACTATTCGCACAAATAGTTTATTTATGATCCGGACCATTGATTTCATGCACACGGACAGTCGAGATGGGTTGCGTACGCATTGCGTACACTATACGTCCGTACAAATCGCAGCGTTCTATGCCTTTTGATGTCCAAAAAGACACCAAAAGACAACTTGATCCACATAATAGAAAGAGAGTGGAGTGAAAAACAGCTTTAGGAGGGAAGCCATAAAACACTACAAAATTTGGCTTAAGACACTTGTTGTGGAACATGATGTCTTTTTGTTATTGTCTTTGCAAGTGAAAAATCCAATTTGACTTAAGACACTTGTTGTGGAACAAGGCTTAACTACGAGAGCCAACCTCCTATCCATAGGAATTGGATCCTATCATATCTCCCGCTCTAAGAGCATCTCCAATAGGGAGTCAAACCTTCGGCTAAAGCCAAAAATTGGCTCCCAGGCCTTTTCGCACTTCTTCCACGGCAAGCCAAAAATGGGCCTGGCCATTTCCTTGGCCAAATTTGGCCAGGAAATGGCTGGGATTAGGCGTGATTATATGGCTAGCTTGTGATGTTGGAATCATTCAATGACTACAAATTAAGGGCCAAAAAATAGCTCTGGTATCATTGGAGTAATCTTGCCAAAATTTGGCAAAATCACACCGTACGTAGCAAACCAAAAATAGATTTGGCTTTCATAAATTGGCTCCAACCACTAGAGATGCTCTAAAGGAGCGTTGCATTACAATTGGGTCAACCCAGTATTTGCAACGCAGGGAAAAAAGGTCACAGACACAAGGTGGCCCAGTTCTTGGGGGTTTTTTCCACGTTTTTACAAAAGGATGGATATCAAGCCGTGTTTGGCAACTGAAAAGTGCTTTGTTGGGCCCTTAACGGCCTTTGGGGCAAGGGGTTAATCATAATAAACATGATAATGGCTGCACCTCCTTTTCCCTGCCTTTGATCACCGCCCTAATCATTTTCACTTGTCCAGCTAAGTTTTTACTAACTACTATTATTATGCTTGTTTTCCACTAAGCGTGGTCGGCGGTCAGGGATGTCCGGGTCAGCTTGCGTGTAAGAGAAGCTCTTGTGGCCTGGTCTCAAGATGCTGTCAAGTTTCGAACTCAGGATGTCCAGATTTCAAACTCAGAATGTCCAGATTTACAGCTCGTCCCTACTACCCCTTGGATTTAGCAACCACCACTTGTCGTGATGTCCTTCATTGGAAACCCTTTTTTTAGGCCAACCGAGCACAAATGTGAACAGGGCCAATATATTCGCCCACGCACCGACATGTCCACTGTGGCACGAGCTGAGTAGGTGACACAAGGCATGACGCCTATACAGACGTGGCTTCAACCAGCCGCAACTTGCGTGTTTCTCACAGTGTGCGACTTACATTATACGTGGTTCTATATGTATGTGCATGCTTTCCTTAACCCTTTTGCCATTATCTCTCTGATTGTCATTACCTAAACTAGGCTTAGTTGGAGCTAGCAAAAAAAGGTTAGCTTTTGGGCAAAAAAGTTGGCTTTATTAGCTCACTTGTTTGGCCTACCAAAAAATAGAAAAATTGTGTGCACAGATGTGTCTGAAATTACCCGATACATTTGAACTTTACAAAATAATGAGGCGCCCACATACATTGAATGATTCTAGACAAATACGGGTCCAGATCCTTCCACAAACGTTGTGACGCACTGCTCAGCCAAAAAAAAGTTTAGCTAGCTAGCAGAGGCAACAGTTTATCCGTCAAACACAGAAAAGAGAGGGACAAAGGCCCACAGTTGGTAGATTTTCAGCCATGAATTAAGCTTATAGTTCTCTCGCAACTTTCTTCTCTCTTTACATTCAACATTTCGCTCAATGTATTTTCTTTTCCTGGCCTTATTCCTTGCCCATAAGTCATTTGGTTTGTGTTTGGCTAGGGCTTTTCTCTTCTCTATACCCTTTGACCTTTGTTGAGTTTTAATATAAATTTTTCCTGCCAGTAAAAAAAAATGGACAAAGCAGAACCAGTTACAAATAATTTTGAACATAAATTTGTCAATTACAGATTGTTTTATTTATTTTTATTTTTTGGTGCAACGGAATTCATTACAGATTGTTTTATGTCTAATAGTATTGTGTTTCTTAAATGATGCCTAGTTTGAAAAAGAAAAATTGAAAATTTTCATCCGTGGTCGGCTCGGGTTTTCCGTCACAACAATATAGAAAATGTGGTTGACAACCTGTTCCTCTTTTTTCTTTTCTTTTATGACGAAGGAATAACCCCACAACCAGGCCACTAATGGACCCAACTGTGTGATTCAAACCGCTGGGAACTAGCGCGGCCACATCAGTCACGGCTCCCCACTTACTGCAAAGGTACTTACCCAGTGAGGAATCCAACCTCAGACATTGACGACTACCCCTAAAGTCTGACACTGACCCTAACCACTAGGGCGACCCTGGGTGTGTAACTTTGTTCCTTGTTGATAAAAGAGGAGCAACTTTGTACTTAATTAAAAGGTAGAAATTCAGAATCCTTATCATCCACATATGCTACCCAATACAAATTCATCTTAGTGGATACCTTCCCTTTCACTCTCAGAAGCTTTAATACCCATTTCCTCCAGAAATCTTTGAATCTTCATCTTGAGCTCCAAGTGGTCATGAAACAGATGTGCAATAAGCTATCAATTTGTTAAGTCAGATTATAACACTGATGGGATTGGGGAATCACTGATGTTTTTCCTTTTGCTTTTTTCCCTAAGGAAGTCAACAAAATAAATCTGTTTTGTCACCTTTAAAGGAAACCATCTGACATTAATAAAAATGGATATTTTTCTAGTAGAGTGATTCATTCTTGAATAATGACATGTGTAAGGGATGGTGTGTGAAATCATGTACTCCTATTAGTTACTGTTTGGTTCATGTTTCACAATTTTTTTTTTTTAATAACTATAATGTCTGGGCCAAATTAGGCGTACTTTGACTAATTTTGGGAGACTAATCTCACAGTCTACTAGAGGTACCCAATTAAAGCCGGGTGAACTGGCCCTATAAAAGTTGATAGTAACTGAGTTGTTTTGAACTAGACCTTAGAAGGGAGCAACCCTCAAATCTTAGGCCTTTGACCTTTCAGATATGGTTTTTGACAAAACTTTTCAGAGACTACATTAGAAAATATGAAAATTTTCATGTTGCATTTATTCTTCAGCTCGTTTGGTGTTTTACCCCTAAGTGGTTCTTTTCAGAAGCAACTACTAAAAAACAAGTTTCAAAATCCGGTAACCAAACGAGTTTTCTGATTTGTGCTCTGGAAACCGATTCTGAAACAGCAAGCGTAGTGAATCAGCCTTGGCGATGGATCCGTGAGTTCTCCTACAGTAGCAACGGTGGTAGCACCTGGCAGCAGCGACTACGGTTGGACAAGGGGGCATTGTGCTTCAATGGCCGTGATGATATTAGCCACATTCACTAGCGGATCAGTGGTCTCCAACACTTCGGCTGTTTAGTTTTGGCAGATTATTTTTTTCCTTTTTTTTTAGGTTTATCTACTATTTTAGTCCTTACAAAATACATCAAGTTTCAATTTTGTCCTTGCAAAATATTGTGTCAATTTTGTCCTTATAGTTTCAGATGAATTTCAATTTTTTCCTTCCGTCAAATTGATGACGGAAAATGCTTATGTGGCAAACGGAAAATGCTTAAAATACCAGAAAGTGTTTAAAATAAAGTAAAAATGCTTAAAATACCGGAAAAAAATGATTAATCACCAAAAAAAATGACGAAAATTATAAAATTTTAAAATACTGGAAAATATTATTTAGACAAAAAGTTTATGAAATTTATCTAATAATTTTTTGGAGATTAATCATTTGTATCGACGAGAGGAATCAGAAAAGTATAAAATATGGCCGAATTTTTAAAAAGTTCATATAAGATGACACTTTTTTTTTTTTGAAACAGCAATAAAATTTATTGAAGAAAATTTGACAATGGGTATATCAAGTTGGAGGGAGAAAAGAGAGGACTCCAACCAAGGTTGGAGAAATTAAAACACCCCTTGGGCCAAAGCCGACATTTTATAACAAAAAAAAGAAGCTATTTGGTATTCTTTCGTTTTTGGAAAATCTTTTTGTCTAATTCGGCCCATATTTATCGACGAGAGTAATTACTATTTTTTTTTAGATATCAAGTGTCGTCTTATATGAATCTTTTTTTAACTTCGACCCATATTTTTATATTTTCTGATTCCTCTCGTCGATGCGAATGATTAATCTCAAAAAAAGTCATTAGAAAAATTTCATAAACTTTTTGTCTAATGCCTTTTTCCGGTATTTTTAAAAAAAATTGTAATTTTTTATAATTTTTTGGAGAATAATTTTTTTTCCGGTATTTTAAACATTTTTCTGGTATTATAAGCATTTTCCGCTTGCCACATAAGCATTTTCCGTTATTAATTTGACAGAAGTGCAAAATTGAAATTCGATTGAAACTATAAGGACGAAATTGATACAAAATATTTTGTAAGGACGAAATTGAAACTTGGTATATTTTATAGGGACTTAAATGAGAGATAAGCCTAGTTTATTTTGTATAAATTTAGTAAATTGGTTGGCTGTTTTTCTTCTCAACAAGAAGAATATATTGAACAATAATGTTGGGTCCGGAGTACCTCAATGGATTTGGTTACACAATGCTACTCCTTGCGATCACTCTAAAAACATACTACGGGTGCGGTGTCCAATATTATTGAAAGACTTAATTGAAACCTCCACCTTACACCAATTGGTTTTAGAAGAGAGAGTGGAAAATCGGTCCGAAAAAATAATTTTACTCGATCAAGTTTAAATTGAAAGAAGTCATGAAAAGTCTAAATATTTGGCCTTTTAACTTGTTTTTGTACTAAGTGATCTTTTCATCTTCTGGTCAATTTGTTTTTACTTTCCAAATTTCACTCGTCGAGACAAATCGAAAAAATATGAATTGTCTTTTGGTGAATTTGTTTTTTTTTTTTTTTTTACTTTTCAAATTTCACTTGTCGAGACTAATTGAAAAAATATAAAACTTTAAAACAAAATGAAACATGATCCAGGCTAACAATAAATAGATTAAATTTAGAGAGTCCAAACTCAACAGAATCTGAATTTAGCAAGGAGCTAAAAAAGATCGAGACAATAGTAAACATATCATTGAACTTGAACATTACCATTAACATCATATGAATCATATCCTCTTTTAAAAGTCGAAATCCTCGAGAACTACGTACCAAGAATATGTGACGGAGGAGCAATCCAGCAACGTTATAATGTTATTATTTACAAGGACGCATATATATGGGGCACGTGCCCAACTCAAAACTAAAAAATTATACGTACTACTAATTTAGTTTTCAAATTTTGTCGTCCCTGTTCTATTCAGCTTCTCTCTCTTTGATTTTGCAGTGGTCAGAATTTGCTAACTTCCTCTATTTGGCAAGTACTGTTTTTGTCTCTTTTGTTTTTTGTTCCCAGACCGGTTCGTCGGCTAGG
Source organism: Gaultheria prostrata (assembly GCA_036023075.1). Classification (NCBI taxonomy): domain Eukaryota; kingdom Viridiplantae; phylum Streptophyta; class Magnoliopsida; order Ericales; family Ericaceae; genus Gaultheria; species Gaultheria prostrata. Next base: position 4,669 of record JAXBDA010004449.1, on the reverse strand, counting down.
TCCGGTTTTCTCTTTTATTTTCACCCCTAATCCATGGGAGGTTTATTTAGGCCAAAAATAGGCTTAGGGGGCAAGTAAAAGTAAGCAGGAAGTAAAAAAGTAGGCCTTCAGTAAAAATGCTTCGGGGGCAAGAAAACTTGGTCACCAAGGTAATTTTTGGACTGTCGTACGGCATTGTGTCAGTGCCATACAACGTTGTACGAACTACTCAATACGCTGAACTTTGCGGGGCCGCATCGGGTGTAACTGAACTCAGTTTCGCGCGTGGTTGATACCGGTTAAAATCTTGTTAAGTCTACTTTCTAACCCAAGTGGTTTGGACCCAAAATAATTTGCACATCAAAATCTGTGACCATTTCACCCTCAGGTGGTTGAAAAAGAAGTAATTTTGGTAAAATCCTCACATCTCTCTCATCTCAAAACAGATGGAGACATATTATACTCCCTCCGTCTTAATTTGCTTGCCCCTTTCGGGGAAGTGAGTTTTTAAGGGGGTGTGGAAATTTTGTATTGTCTTTTATGTTTTGCCCCTAAGTCCAATCAATATTACTGCGGCCAATTTTGTGGGGCTAATTTTTTATATGAAACTCAAAGCATATGCAATATGGATCTTGTTTGATAGATATCAATTAGTTTTATTGTACAAAGTTTTCAAAATTATAAGAACCGTTATAAAATAAAAGATAATTTTCGCGCCCGTGATTTTGACCAATGGTGATTCTTTAGACACCCCGATTTAGAATCCTGACTACGCACAAGCATTCCCGATGATGAAAAGGACCAATGTTGACTACCTTGAGGACTTGAACAAAGTTTGAACTTGCTAAATCCTTAAACCTAATCCTGAACCTATCAAAAACCATTAACCTAACCTAAAATAACCAAGCCAAGCCAAATCACAAGCCATAACCCAAATACACCCTGAGCGCCCAACCTCACCTTGGGCGCCCAACCTATACACCAGTCAGTTACAGGTAGTGACTGTAATCATGAGATTTTGTTGCATGGGAGCCATTATTTCCCTAAAATTCGACCATTTGCTTAACCTTACAAGCTTACTCCATCCCTCCTAATTACTCCATACCCCCCAAACTATCTTGAATTTAAATGGTAATTTCCCCCCCATTTTCCCCCTATAAATATCCCCCCTCACTCCTCTCCTCCAAGGACGGCCTCTCTCTCTATTCCCCATTCACTTCCAGCAGTTCAATATACTCCCTCTCTCACTCTAAATCATCCAGAGTCTCTCTCATTCACTTACATTACCCAAAACTCATCAAAATCCACCAAAATCAAACCCAAATTCACCCTTAAGCCTTGAAATTAGCCATATTCACTCCTATACTACCAAAACCAACTTCAAACCATTCCAAAATACTCAAAAACCTACTGTTTTAGTACCAAAATTCAGCCTACAACTCAAACCAAGTCAAAAATCACATTTTCTCACCTTGATCAAGTCTAAGAAGGTAGAAAATAAATAAAATCAACTCATGGTCACAATTTGAGGGAGACCAGTGAGTGTAAGTGAGTTTTTCATACTCGTTTTACACTCACAAGGTCTAAAAGTTGGCTAACAAGTTTATAAAACTTTTTTGTACTGATGTGACACTGGGCGCCCAAGGTCACCATAGGCGCCCAAGGTCTCAACAGCCACTGTTTTGCTGCTTTGTTTTGTTTATCTTCTGAGCTGTTTATTTATCTTTTTCTGTTGTTAATCATGATAATATGTAACGTTCAAGCTTTGTATGAGCTCTGATCATCTTGAAATCACCATCAAATAAGCTTTGTTTATTTTTTTTGTTCATATTTGAAGAAAGAAAATGAAGTTTGTTGATATTTGAAAGCAAAAATCAATATTTTCAAGATGATCAAAGGTTTATAAACTCAAGTATGCATCAAAAACAAAGCAAATAAGTTGATATAAACATGCAAGCCAAGGGATGGCTTGAGTGCCCAACCTGACCTTGGGCGCTCAACCTGTCTCTTGTTCAGATTATCATTCTGTTTATTTGCGTTCCTTTATTGTTATTATCATGATATTTCATCACATTACAGAGAGGTGTGTGTGTTGTTGAGTGATTATACCAACTTATCTTACTTCTCTCAAGCTCTCAAGTCTCATTTCATATTTTATTTTGTTTATTATGAATAATCAATTTAATGAGCCACAAAGTTCGTTTATTATTCATGGATCATACCTCTCACTCTTTTCTTACTGTTGAAAACCATTGTTCAAATGCCATTTGATATTGAGGTTATGAATCCATGAATAATACAACAAGAAGTTGACTGAAAGTGAGAATCAAGAGCTTGGTCGAGCGCCCAACCTCACCTTGGGCGCTCAACCTGGTTCTTGGACAGTTCCTGCAGTTTGTTCATTTAATTGCTGTCATCATCTTATCTCAAGTGTGTGTGAGTTCATACCATAGTGTCATCAATCTGTTACCAGTTTCTGTAAAGACTCATAAAATTTATTTATTTATTTTTTCTTTTTCGGAAATACCATTGGGGTAATGTGTGGAAATATGCATAATGTAAAAGTGATGAGTTTAAGTGTGTTTAGTGATTTGGGACCACGTTGCATTACACAAGTTAGTACGGGGGTGTGTGGTGTAATATTTCTTGTTGGGTGTTAAAAGAGAGGAGTGTGAGAGAAGTCTCATTCTCCCCTTTTGCTGAAAATTTTCAGTAGTCCCCCTCTCCCTCTCTCTCCTCCATTTTTGCTCCTTTGAGCTCAAATTACTCCCTCCTCATCAAACCTCTTCACCTGTAGACCAAAGATTCATCATCTACGTGTGTTTGGGAGCCCGGAGTACCATCTTTTTGTACCGGGAGGGCCAAAAACGTGGAAGCCCAAATTGGGGATCTCAAAATTTGTTTTTTTTGCTTGATTGGAAGTAAAACCATGAGGTAGGGAACCTCTTTCAATTCTCAATGTAAATTTGATGTTTGTGTGTGTATTATCCTCATACTTGTTAAATTCCTCTTAATCCTTTCTCTAAGCCCTTGTGGAAGCATTCTAGTCTTATCATATTGATATTGAGTTGTTTCATTGATTACCTAAGTGATTCTCTAGTCAATTTGTGGGTTTGATTTGAGTTGGGTTGAAATCCCCCATCTTGGGTGAAAATCTGCTAGAACTGTTCACTATTCATGCCTTTTGGGCAACGTCAATTCAGAATTGGGAAAATGGTAAAACTACAATGTTGTAGCTCTTCAAATTACCTACGTTTTGATATATAATACGTCCAAAACGGAGTTCGGTGTGAAAAGTTATGGCGAAAACACTGAGACTGTTCAAAATCTGCTCGTAATGGGTTTGTATCGATACAAAACAACTTTGTATCGATACCAGAGGGGCTGTCCAGATTTTGGACCCGTGTATCGATACACCCTCATGTGTATCGATACAAATGGCCATTTTGGCCAGGATCATGTTTTGGTGATTTCTTTTGATTTCTTCGGGCATTTGCTTGGTATAACCATCCTCTGAACCTCGTCTCTTGTTCAGATACTTGTCCAGGACCTATTCGCTTATACGATCAGAGATTGTTGAGTTTTCTTGATTGATTAACGTTATGTTTTACGCTGTGTGGGCCTACTTGATCGAAGTGGATAAAAATTATGGATTGAATTAACATCGAGGGGATGGGTGACACGATGACACGATGACATGATGACACGAATACGTGGTTTATGTACTTTAAATTGGAAATGAGTAATTGAATGAATGATACGGGGTCGAAAGATAGCTCGGAATGATACTCGGTTTGTCCTATGGATGTGTCATGAGGAATATTGATACTTGGGCCGTCCAATGGACGTGTCGCGAGGAATATTGATACTTGGGCCGTCTTATGGACGTGTCGCGAAGAATATTGATACTTGGGCCATCCTATGGACGTGTCGTGAGAAATTTCTTAAAGATTCGATTAAATAAATACGCGACACAAGAATATGACAAATTTGACAGGATCCGAAAGGATATGCTCGGAGTATAGTGAATTGATTTAAATGAAGGAGATACGTAAGGTGGGTATCTTGGACACACATGACGTGTCGGGTACGTATCGAGTACAATGAGCTAAAGGTATATATAAAATGAAAAGTTGGGTACGTATCGGGTACGGCGTATTGGTAGTAAGGGAACCCAATGACTTTATTATGTATAATCCCTTCTATTGTTTCCGCATTAGTCTTATACTCGTTAAGTGATATACTTGCTCATTCATTTCATTTGCATTTAGCATTGGTTATACGTGGGTACATTTAGTACATATGAACACATGAAATATGTTAGAAGCTTTGGAAATGCTTGGTCCTGTGACGGGTATTCTTTATTAAGTACGCATTGGATATTTGGTTTTGACTAGTGAGAGTTGATGGATGAACTTGATGAAATTGAAAAAAATGCTAGGATGTTTTCGGGCTAACAAACATAATGAAATCGTAACTACTAGGAAGGGAACAGAAAATATATGTTGAAAGTTGGGTTTAAATTGAGTGAATGGAAACAAAGGAAGAGAATATACACTTTGCAGCCTTTTGTTGATGTGAAATTATATTATTGTGGAGGCGGTCTTTATGAGGGTTGTTGGATACGAATGACTAGATCACTAGTGAACATACGGAAGGTCAAGTTGAGGAATAGTGACATTGAGATTTG
>JAXBDA010004448.1:0-28936 GCA_036023075.1 Gaultheria prostrata | reverse complement strand
TTTTTAATTGACGGATCTGTGGCATTTCTAGTTTAACTAATTTTCATATTTGAATTTCATTCATAATTATTTCATTTTTATTTTGTTTTCTAATTTAGCGGGAAGTACCCGAATTGAACCGATCCCCGATTGGTTCAGTTATGATTTCAATTTCCCCTACCCGTTCGGGTTTCGGTTCAGTTCTGGGTACCCATCTAGTTTTGGGTAATGGGTTCGGATATGGCAATACCCGAACCGGACCGACCCATTGCCATCCCTAAGCACCTACCACAATTCTCCAAAATAATAGATACGTTTCCTTAACGATAGATTGATTATTCTATCATTTTTTCCCTTCTGAAAAAGGATATACGCGGTTGGACGATTTTGTGGAGATGGCTGGAGGATTTTATGGAGATGCGTATATAAGTAATAGACTAATTAAGGAAATATAATTATAAGATTTACAATATATACTACTAAAACAATTAATAATGGCACAATGGTCCGATAATACATTTACAGGATGAAATCATAAAGATTCGAACCTCATAGGATGGAATCATAAGTCTAATTTTGGTACAGGATGCCTAATTAAAATTCTCTTGAAAAATTAAATGCCTAATTATTTTTCCGTAAAGAAACATTTCTTTGGATCTCAATTAATGCTGGATCTCGATAAAAAAGAAGAAGAATTAATGCTGGATCCAGAAAAATATTTCATTGGATCTCATTTAGGCTATGCTAATGTTTGCATTTGCTTTTATAAGGACAATTAAGTTTCCGTTCCACTAAGTTTGACATTTTTTGGGGGTTTTAATGATGTATGTAAGGAGAATGATATATCTCGTAAAACGTAAAAAGCCAAAAGGCGTAATAATTCGCTTATTGAAATGGAGTCTATAAAAGTATATTTAGGAATTATTTTAGGATTTATTGGATAGCGAAAAAGATTTGTCTGAAGGTTTCCTTATTAATAGAGCTTGACGTGGAATGTCCCATTTCCAGCTCCTCCTGTCCGACGGGGTTGCGGTTTCCTTGTAGTACTAGACGGTAGTAAACAGTTGGGGTATATGGAGAAAGATCCATCTTTAAGGATATGAATCGAAAACTCCCAAGTTTAGGAAAAAAAAATTGGTGCCGAGTGGATACGCCACGTGGTGCCGAGCGGCAATCTCAGTCATCTAAAAATATTTTGGACGGTCCAGATTTCTCCCAGTCTCTCTCCTTTCTCACTCCTCTTTCTCTTTCTTCTTTCTCTCTTTAAATTTGGACTATCCAAAACAATTGTGAATGTCAAAGCCGAGATTACTGCTCGGACACGACGTATGATGGTGCGACTCGGAATTGTAAAATCTCTCAAAGTTTAGACTCTATAGAATAGAGCAATGATAGGGACACATTTTTTATTCTCTAAAAATCTGAAGTAGGGTGGTGAATATAAATTCTTGAAGAAGTTTTCAAAAATCACCAACATTTTTTACATTTTCTTTCAAGGCCCAAAAGCTGATTTTAGAAGTTACGATTTTCATGTTTTTACAGATTTTGAGAAGTTGTGATTAGTGGGAAGACAAAAATAAGTACTCCCTCCGTCCCTTTTTAAATGATCCACTTGGGAAACGTGTATTTTTGTGGACGTTAAAAAAGGCACCTCCGTAGAACATTTTTAATTTTTTTTTCCACCAAATTAAAGTACTCAATGAGCACTTTAATTTGGTATAAAAAAATTTAAAAAATTATATAGAGAAATAAGTTTTTTAGGGGTTTGAAATTGCACGTATTCCCGTATGGATTACTTAAAAAGGGACGGAGGGAGTAATTGATTCTGAGGGCATCCACAATGGACTCTCAAAACGGCTCTTAGGTATTTGATCAATTGTGATCTTCAATGGGCTCCCAATACAAGTTCTCAAGGGTGGCTCTTAAGCATGGTTCCTAACCCATTAGTTAAATTTAAGTAGCCATGTAGCTAGTTCCAAGTGGGACCCAAGCCATTTCAATCTTTTTTAATATGAAAATTTCAAAATATTAATGATTTTGTTTAATATGCACTCTAAATTTAGCTAGCTCATTGAGTGCATATAGGCTCTCTAAATTTAACAAGCTCTAGGAGTGCAAAATGGATCCCAATTTTGCTTATGTGGATACCTTAGGAGTCAATTTAGGAACTATTTCTAGAGAGTCCACTGTGGATGCTCACACCCCCCAAATTCACTTCCCAAAAATATTCCTTGCCAGTCTAATATGATTATCCATTAGGGCATTCACAGTTGGCTCTCTACATTTGACTTCTAAAATGACACCTAAAATTGACACATAAGCAAAAGTGGGGTTCCATTTTTTAAGGACTTGCAAATTTAGTAGTGTGACAATGAACTTTCTAAAATTAGCTCATAGACTATGTCCTAAGATTATTTATGGGCACAAAAATGTAAGTGAGTCTTTCATTCCCTCCTCCCTCTTCTCCTTCTCTCTTTCTCTCTCTTCTCCTCAATCTCAACTCTCTCCCTAAACTTAGCTAATGTGGTAGGAGTCATGTTAAGGAGTCATCCTTAGGAGCTTTTATGGATAGCTCATTGAACACCATAATTGAGCAAATGAATTGCTAAATATTAGGAGTTTCACCTAAAAGTTTTTTTAAAAGTCTACTGTGGATGCCCTTAATAGAGAACAAACTAGAGTAAGTCACATATAATTTTTTTTTTCGAGCTTTTATGACAAACACTACTCTTAAGTGTCTGTAACATTTAATCCATAATCCAAAACTGTAGAAAATCAGAGCTTCTCTAGAATCTAAAAATCTAGAATTTGAAGGATAATCGACTATCTAAAATCTAAGAAAAAACTATCGCAAACACCCCTGCATCCAGAACCATTTAGTTTTATTTGAAACAATATGACTAGTCAATTAAACGCCGTAAACACATAAGGTAATTTTGACTTTCACACTCTCTTGTTTTTATAACCACACTCTTTTTTTCGTCATATGTGAGTTTGCAACTTTTTTCTTCTGAATATGAAAGAATATATAGGACTATAAATGAAATATTAACGTTCAAATCACAGGAGTATAAAAAAGGGAGCAGGAAAGTCACTGTGAAACACAAGAGCGATTCTATTAAACTCTATTTTAGAGACCGAATGTGATATATCGAGAAGACATTTTGTAATGTATCATTTTTTCCTTCCAGTTTTTGTTATTTTTGGAGGAACTCATCGTCCTTTGTAGAGATTTGGAGACCAAAATAAATGTGTCGTTTTCCAAATATAGAGAAAAAATAGTTAATTTGGAGGCCAAATCTCTAAAAAGAATGATGAATCTACCCATAACATACAAAAAAAAAAAAAAAAGATAGAGCAAATTATAATCCTCCTCTCAATGGGTCAGAAGAGGAGTCCTGGTGAGCGGCCCCTAGAGAGCTCCCCTAGTGAGCGCATCCGGGCTGTCAAAAAGTGCTTTGGACGGCCCAAATTTTTCATGGAAAAAATTGGACTCTTCCATGAAAAATCTGGGCCGTCGATTGCCGAGATGGACGGCCCGGATTAACTCACCAGCATCCCGGGTCCCAATGGGTCACATCTCTCTAAAATAGAGTTAAGATAGAGTTTCAAAGCTAAATATGTAGAGTAGATTCTCTAATGGAGAAAAACCCCATAGAAGAGGGGACAAATAAGAGGACTTCCCGCTTCTTGCGTTGGTCTCCATTGTTAATTTCCCGACGGTTTCAAATCCCGTGTCTTAATAATTTCAAATCACCGCATTCATTGCCATTGATTCCATATTTCATCTCTCCCTTCCTCATTTGCTCCCTCTCTCTCCCTCTCTCTCTCTCTCTTCGAATTCAGATCTGTAAGTTCTCCCCTCTTTCGCACCTATACGAAATACATGCCTGTAGAAATTTCTTATTCATTAGCCACAGATTCATGGATTTACTTAGATCTGTATGAGGATATTTTGCGTCAAATTGATTGATGATTAATAACTTGTTTGCGCTCACCATTGGTTTAAAATGAGCTTGGATTGCATGTCCTTGTGTGTTTGTGTATTACGAGGTATTACGACTTTCGAGGTATCGACAAATAGTAACCCATTTGGTCGTTTGCATTTCTTCCTTTATTTCGAATACATGCTTAATATGTTTCCCCTTCTTCTCTCTGTTGGAATAGTTCAACTTAACCAGTCAAATATACTTCTATTGCTCTCTCTCTTTGTGGATTTTCCTTATGCCTAAATATTTCCATTATGTATATTTGTTGAAGATTGGCTTGAATTTTAATTGAAAATGGTCACATTCTTGTATTCAACGTAGTATCTTTAGGGTTTTGGGTTTTAGCTGCTTTCTATTGAAGGTGATTCTACCTTTCAGTCTTTGTGCCATTGGGCTATGCAGTAGCCCATGTGGTGGTTGTTATTGGTTCTACTTTGGTTCGTTTGTTGGTGTGCACCGACTCTTGGCAATCCCACTTGATAACCTAGAGTTGTTTTCGTTTGAATGTCCATTTCTTATAACACTTGATGCAATTTAATAACCACATCACGGAGTTTAGGAGAATGTAACCAGTAACCAGACAGCACCAGTGCAATGATAAAGTGGTGTTTCGAATAAAACACCAACCGTAGTCCCAAATAGGGTATTTCTTGAAGAACATCCCACGCTTTATCGGATAGCACAAAGGTGGCCTGAACGTTGGAGTCCCTGTTATTTGTGTGTGTGCGCACTGGGGCCATTGTGTTAATTAACAGAAGGGGAACACCACGAAATTTGATCTTATTATGTCTCCTTGTATCATTTAACCCTTTCTGAAACAAGATTATGAGGGTGTTTGGGAGCCTCATTTTTTTACTTTTTGCGTTTTAGCTTTTACATTTTTTCGATTTTTGGATTATGGCTATAATGTATTTTGAATCTGTAGAGTGTGGGAGATATGTGCATAATACATTTTGCAATAGGAGTAGTGTTTTGGAGATATGTGCAGAATACATTCTATACGTCTTTTATGTTAACCAAAATGTAAAGAGTGAAAAATAAGAAGTAAAAAATCTACTTCTGGCTTTTTATCTCAAAATTCAAAAACCGAAAGTGCATTATAGGAGAATTCATTTCGGGTGAAGAAGCCAAACACCTACAATTGGAAAATGTGAAAATGGTCACCCAAACACCCTCTATGATTCATAGAAGACATCTCACAGTGCCGGTCTACTCTTGTTGTCCGACTACTTGTACAATTGTCTCAAACAAAATATTTGATGAAAATTGTACTCCTACTACTTATACTTTTGGGTCAGTATCAGATGGGTTTTTACTGCTTCAAAATAACAAACTTATCTCTAGATTTATCGCCCTTGATTTAATAATGTCACATCTTATAATATCTCCGAACATTGACTAGTGTAATGCTTATTGGTGTGAGAAAGTAAACTTTATTACTCAATTGGCTTGAAGTTCTGTTACCATTGGTCCATTACATGCATTTACGCTTTTATGCAGGCTTGTTGTAGGCAATCAGAAACTCCTCAAGTTACTGTAATCAAGAGTCAGAAGGGAAAATATCATGTCAGCGCCATATCTTACTGAAGTGTAACTGGAGAGCCTTGTTTTAGGGGTCAGGTACTATAATAGAAGGCAAAATATATTGCTGGCATGGAAAAGGAAGACATCATTGTGGTGAATAATTCTCCAACTGATTATACCAAGAGAAACACGGTGATTACTCCATCTGATGAAATGGGGGGAAATACAATTGATGTTCAGAAAGAAGATGAGGAAAAGAAAGACGTGGTTGCTTTAGCTGCCACAAAGGAGGGGGGTACACCTGATTCTCAGAAAGATGAACAAGAAGAGAAACACTCCACCCCGATTATTGTGTCGGGTATTTCAACTGCTGAAAACCTGGAGGGAGATGATGTTGACATTAAAAAAGATGATATAGTGGAACATGCTAGGGAAGTGACATCACCTAAGGTTAGAGAGGAAGGTAATAAGATTGTCAATGTAACGGATGGATTGGAGGACAAGATGGATCAAAGTAAAGAATTGGCTTCTGGAATAGAAGAAGAAACAAATGGGAATCTAGAAGATATAAACGGTGAGGAGGCAGAACCTGTATTTGATGGAACAGAAGTTCCTGGGATGGAAGCTACCAGGAGTATGTCCACTCGTTCTTTGGATCTTGACACAGAGACTCAAGGGTCTGTTTGGCCTGAGAAAGCAGTAGCTCTTAAGAACTTTGTTAGAGAGAAGAGTGCAGTTGCTGTCTCCACTGTTCTTCGTCGCCTTTCAGGAAAAAGTGATGATGGTGGACAGGACATTCCTGATGATGAGGGCAAGGATGAAAATTTTGATAAAAGTACTAAAGAAGTTTCAGATTCGTCCAAGGAAAGCGAAGCCCAAGAAGCCTCTCAAAAACCAGGAGAAAAAACTGGGTGGAATCCCCTTAGCTTAATTAAGATTTCACGCGAAGGTGATACAGAACATAGGAAGGATGAGTTGATTGAAGATTCATTACGACCACTAGTCATGAAGGGAAGAATCCTACTTTATACAAAGCTAGGATGCCAGGAATCCAGAGAGGCAAGGTTATTTTTACATGGAAAAAGGCTCAGATACATTGAGATTAACATTGATGTGTACCCCAGCAGAAAACTGGAGCTTGAAAAGATTGCTGGGTCTCCTTCTGTTCCTAGAGTGTTCTTTAATGAAATCAACATTGGAGGATTGAGTGAGCTGAAGGGTTTGAATGAGGATGGCAAGCTCGGTGAGAAGATTGAGTATGTTATTGCGGAAGTGCCTCCATTTGAAGCTCCTTTACCCCCACTTTCTGGTGAGGATGATATGTCCACTTCTGGGGCTATTGATGAGCTAGCTGTCATAGTCCGCAAAATGAAAGAATCTATTCCGATTAAAGACAGGTTCTGCAAAATGCGACGGTTCACCAACTGTTTTCTCGGTTCAGAAGCTGTGAATTTCTTGTCGGAGGATCAATACTTGGAAAGGGAAGAGGTTAGTTGCATGTGCATCTTGCCAATCTTTCTGAATAGATTCTATTTTTTTTTGGTTATGTTTCACGTCCTGCTGAGTCCTAAACTTCTCATACGCAATCATAGACACAACCCAAGGCAACACCAGTCTAATCTTTACACCGTCATTGGTCACATTCTTTTGTGGTTTTAGACGAAATGTCTTTTAGTGGGCCATTTTGGTGACTGGATGTCTCTACCTTAAGGTTTCTGTTGATACGAGGGTAATTTTATTGTGGAGAGGGGCTTCCCTTTATTTTAAAGTAAAAAACCTAAATTTGAGGATAATTATAGCCAGCGTGCATTGTTTAGCTGGAGTGATGCTGTGTTACGCTAAAATTGTCAAGGTTTGTCACTGTCACTTGGTAGGCTCTGGAAGAGCCCTAATTATTCTATCTTACATTCCAATTTGATTTGAGGGTCTGAGTCGTCTGCCTATGGATCTCTTCCATAACTTCTCTTATGTGTATTTCTGTGAGTATTGAGCCCCTTGATGGGCTAATTTGATTCTGATGATTCAGGAAATGAATGGCTCTAGGATACTTTACTCTTGACCATTTAAGTTGTCTGTGCTTGTGCACAGAACATGTCATAGAAGGTAGACATATAATGTGAATCAGTGATGTAACTACGGTTTTTTATCCCCAATCTTGTGTTAGAAGATTTGAAACTTCTTCTAATGGATGAAGGACAACTGGAAAAACTAGCAAATGCAGATTTCCAAAATTAAAGGAAGACTGTACCTTCTAATTTCTCTGCTTTCATGATATCATTGCTAACCATTTTTATACTGTTTGTGTTGCAAATAGGCTGTAGAATTTGGTCGGAAGCTTGGAAGCAAACTCTTCTTCCAACATGTTCTTGAGTGAGTACTGAATTGAACTTTCTTTTACGTGTTCACTAATTTTGCTTTCTCATACACGCAAGCGTGCACACACTTACCGAGACAAGCAAATATAATTTCTTAACGTTTGTTGAAATTTATATCTTTTTGTCCTTTGTGATGGTTTCATTGCTTCAGCGAGAATGTATTTGAAGATGGCAACCACTTGTACCGGTTCTTGGATCATGATCCTGTTGTGATGTCTCAATGTCACAACATTCCAAGGGGTATAACTGAAGTAAAGCCGAAGCCCATAACAGAAATTTCATCAAGGCTTAGATTTTTATCGTATGCGATATTTGAAGCTTACACATCCGAAGATGGAAAACATGTTGATTATAGAAGTATCCATGGAAGTGAGGAATTCGCAAGGTAGCTCAAACCTTTGATATAGATGGATAAAACTTAGTACAATAACATTTTTCTGCTTTTAATGAACAGGGACTGATATTCAATGGACTTGCAATTTTTTTTTGTAGATACTTAAGAATTGTAGAGGAGCTCCAGAGAGTAGATATGCATGACATGCCAAGGGAGGAGAAGCTAGCCTTTTTCATCACTCTTTTTAATATGATGGCCATTCATGCGATATTGGTGTGGGGTCACCCTGCTGGAGCACTAGAGCGCAGGAAATTGCTGGGGGATTTTAAGTATGTTATTGGTGGGTGCACCTATACCCTTTCAGCTATTCAGAATGGCATTTTAAGGAGCAATCAGAGGCCACCTTACAATCTTATTAAGCCGTTTGGTGTGAAAGATAAACGTTCTAAGGTGAGATATTCACACTACCTTGCCTGATTGTGGACGTATGCGATGATTTTAGCAGCATGAAAAACTCCTATATCAACAACATTGTTGTAGAAAAATGTATATTTCTGTTATATTTGCACTGATAATTTACATGGTACTAAACTTCAATTCTGACATGTTTTTGTTGCAAGCTGCTCGAAATCTTCTTCTTTCTTGCACATTTTTCTTTCTATTGCTTGGACTGGTAGCACTAGCACATTCAAGAAAGGAAAAAAGAGAAGAAAAAAAATTGAACACTGTCATTGCTTTTCAATATAAACAATAACTGATTCAATTTGCTGTCCAAGGGATTCGTATTTTTAGGTTAGGTATTTTTCTCTATGATTTGAGTGCCCAGTTGTGCATGTCTGAAATAAATGGTGATTCTTGCTGGACTCACAGAAGGCAGAGTTGACAGTATTTTGGCTACCAGTAGTAATTGTTTGATTGGCTGTAGATGGAACACATAAATCTTTTATTTTTGTCCTTTTTTCTTGGGTCAGGTTGCTCTTCCTTACTCAGAGCCTCTTATCCACTTTGCACTGGTCTGTGGAAATCGATCTGGGCCTGCTCTTAGATGCTACTCACCTGGCAACATTGACAAAGAATTAACGGAGGCAGCTTGCAATTTCTTAAGGAATGGAGGGCTCACTGTTGATCTAAATGCGAAGGTCGCATCAGTTAGTAAGATTCTAAAATGGTAGGTGTCGTAGATGTGTGCATTGAACTGTCAAATTTTCCTCGAAGTTTCAAATCTCTCTCTCTCTCTCTCTCTCTCTCTCTCATGCACACAAGCTTGTATCTACGTCTATTACACGATTTATATGTGCCTTGAAACTGTCCTGATATGTTTTGCATGTATGCTGAAAGGCGAACTATGTACTGAGGCTTTGTTTCCCATAAAATCAAATGGAAAACAAGGCCTTAGATTATATTTATGTGACCGTTGCTTGCGAATGTACGGGAGATTCTTGGCATTCACATTTTCGCTTCTAACTTGTGCTGTTTAACGCTATGAACGATCAGGTACAGTATTGACTTTGGGAAGAATGAGGTGGAGGTATTGAAGCACGCAGCAAACTACCTGGAACCAGATGAGTCTGAAGCATTCCTGGAGCTGATTGCGACCACTCAGTTGAAGGTGGTTTATCAGCCTTACGATTGGGGTCTCAACTATTAAGTCTCTTAGTTTAGCATTATACATCTTTATTTATACATCTTCCATTGACTTTTTCGAAACACACAAGACAAAATAGGGATAATTTCGTAAACGAACTTATTGACATTCCCCCGGTAAACGTATGTGCATTTTGATTGCAAATGCCTGGGTTTTTGTGTAATGCTACATGGAATTGGCGCCAATGGTAGGCTTAATAGCAAAGGAAATGTTATATTTCTGTAAACACTACCTAGATTCCAATCCATAATATAATTATCCCAATATTGCTTTTGTTTTTTGCCAGAAAACAGTCTGGATTTTCTAAGACTTCAGAGGGATGCTTTTTACTTGGTTACAGTTTGTTTACCAAGGTGCTTGGTGCCTCTGCTTTGGGTGCTGTTACGGCTCTTTTCCCTCTTCTGGGTCAGAGAGTAAGGCGGCTATGGCCTTATTGTGTCATTTAGGTAGGTGATGAAGGCGATGTTTGGATCTTGAATTTGTAAGTAGTATTTGAGGAGAGAGTCGAAGGATAAAAGATGAATTCCTAAATAAATAGGGAAAGTCTAGTCACATTCATTTTTATAACCAAACTTACATCCAATTTGCCAAATTAGCATATAGGCTAAATTATTATGACGATCGAAAACGTACACCTTACATAGAGAACGTCAAAAATAATAAGAATATCAAAACTCAAGTTTTTTAGATGTTGATAAATGCATGATCAAAACACTCACTCACACAGAGCCTTCTGATTATCCATTTATCGACATCCTATAAAACATGAATGTCGATCTTCTTATTATTTTTGACGTGCTCTATATAAGGTGAATGTTTTCAATCCCCAAAATGATGAAACCTATATGCTAATGTGGCAAATGGGATGCAAGTTTGGTTATAAAAATGAGTGTGACTAGACTTTACTGAATAAATATTCAAACACAGACTAATTGTGGGTGGAATAATTTTGTGGCAGAAAGAATAGGCTGTTGCACTGATCTCTATCAGAGAATGAAGGCCGAGTCAGCAGGGATGACAATGTATTCAATATAGGCTCGCCCTTTTTTTTTTATCGGCAGTATAAGCTCACCCTTGCATGAATGGAGGAGGGTACCCAGAGGTGCAAGTCCAGTGGTCATGGCTTGAGCCATTGCCAAAAAATGCCAAAAGTTCAAAAATTGGTGTCACAATGGTGTGCCATTTTGGTTGCCATAAATGGCTCTAGCCATTTCTCTTGCCATTTTCACCCAACAATGGCAATGCCATTCGCGCAACGGCACCAAACTCAACTGCCCAATCTCCCTCTCCCTCTTTGTTCCCTGGGCAAATCAGTGTGCGCGTGTGTGAGACAAAGTACTTCTTGCCAAAGACGGGCCAAAGACAAAGTACTTCGAAATTCATCTCCTATAAATTGCACACTTGATTTTCACACCACCAATCTTTCCCACACTTCCAAAAATTGTAGTAGATCACACATACAAGTAGAGGAAAAGCTTTCACTTCTGAACTTGTTCATTGTAAAATGGGAAAAAGATAATGATAGTAGTATATTGAGAAGAAAACACGTGTTGTACATAATTAATTTTTCAATTTCTTATTTATAGAGAGATGAACTGAGACCGGTAGATGGTAATGTTGAATTGAAAATAAAAAATGGTAATTGATGAAAGTTAGTTTAAAATGGGATAAAGAGGAAATTACAGAAAATATTGGCATTGCAAATGAAATTGCAGCATTATAACAGTACCCAAATATTGCCCTTTTTTTTTCCTCAAAATGTCAAATAAATTGCCAAAAAATAACAAGGACTGACCCGTGTAGTCTATGGGCCGATCCAGTTCGTAATACGATGGGTAAAATAGTCGGTCTTCCTTTCCCGGCTAAACAAGTAGGAATATGTATTTCTCACAGGGACAAGGGGTTGCTGCTGTGCACCATCCAAGCCGTCCATTGCTCGGATGGACAGCCCAGATTTCACCTCGGCACCCTTACATCCGAACCGTTGGTTGTCGTGCGTGCAAGATGAAATCTGGGCCGTCCATCCGAACAACGGACGGCTCGGAGGGCGCACAGCCCCTGCTGTGCATGGGGCCGCACAGCAGCAACCCCAAATCCATTTCTCACATTCCTGAGAAGCCCATTTTAGGCTGGGCCGGTTTAGTGGATCTCTAATAAAGCCGTCCTGCTCTTTTATACTCCTGGGATTCTTGTTGAGCTTAGGCTTGGCAATCGAGCCCGCCCTGTCCCACCCTGATAGGATAGGATTTTTTTTCCATTTTTTTGGGTAACGGGTAGGGGCAGGCGAACGGTCACCCCCACCCTGATTTCCCTTGCCCCGATACATATATAATTATGAAATTATATTTTCTCTCTTCAATACATACAATTTTATTCGTATTCTAATGTTTTTATCCTTACAACTAAAATACCACATCATATTGTAATTATTTTTCATTTTCCTTCTAAATAGTATATTTTTGTTAAGTCATAATAGTAATAGCTATTTTGTAAACTTTTTATTATTTGTGCTCATTAATTTTAGAGTCTAAAACATACTTTCTTAATACATAAAAAAAAAAAAAAAAATAGGGGCGGGCGCGGGTAAACCAGTTACTTGATAGGGGCGGGTGCGAGGGTGTCCATACATTACCCGATCGTGTTAGGGGCGGGTTAGGGAATTTTAGGGTCGGGGCCGGGATTATCAAAACTCACCCCAACCCGCCCCGTTCCATCCCTAGTTGGGCTGTTATGGTGTGGACACCCCACAGAAAATGCTCACGATATTGAAAACGGTTTTGGTGTCGCCACTTGGGTTTAAGGTCCGAACCCGAGAAACTGGTTTAAAATGATTTTTTTGCCCATGATTTTGAAAAAGGTTTTACCGGTCAAACGAAACCATGATTTACTCGGGTTCGGGGTTTGGTTACGAGAAATGAAGGTTTTTAAGGCACCCTTCTCGCCCGGTTTGTGAAGCGGTCTCTACTCAATGATTTGTGGGATTTGAGAAATGATTGAAATCTAACTCTAAGCAAGTAAGCGGGATACGGTAATGGGAAACAAGTATAAGATGCATACGAATACAAGAATTACGGTGAGTGCTTGTGATCAGCGTATATACATGGTGATGATGATGGCGATATACAAACATGAACTAGTGAATGGATACTATAATAATCAACAATAATAAACTTGATCAGGAAACAACAATAATGTAACCAAACAACCAGATGAACTGATCATGAACTAAAACCAGTCTGTCTCCTGCACTGGGCTTGAGCGCTCAGGGGTAGGTTAAGCGCTCAAGACCCTCCCCACTTTACAGTTTGTTTTGGTTTTGATCTGGAATAAGCATGACCAAGCATTCTTATTTTGTGAATCTGTCCCTCACTGCTTATTTAGAAGAAAATAGATACTCCAAATACCAAGTCATGATTTTCACGCTATTTTCAAAAGAAGTGAGCACACAAACTTCTTAAAAGGAGATGGAAAATGATAATAGATATTGAAAGATGGAGATTCCAAATGATTTCAGGTCATCAGTATCACACATATATATACACACACACACACTTCTTGGAGAGAACATATGATGATGTGTACAAGAATCAAACAGGAATAAACAGACTGCCAAGAAGCTCCTTGAGCGCTCAAGAGGGAAGACCTTGAGCGCTCAAGACCCTCTTGGTTTATGGATTTTGATGTTTTATTTCACACTCCTAATATTTTTTTGTGAGATTGATGTCCTCTTATCATCCTATATTTGGTTGAAATACTTATGTTTTCTCCCTTTCTTTTCAAAGAAGATCATTCCATCCTTTTAGAATGAACATCACTTCACAAGACCCTTTGATGATCGTTTTAAGAAGATCAAGAAAGTATGCACAAGCTTTGAATGATGGAGAGTATCATAAAAAGGCCTTGTAAAGTGGCAAAGTCATACTAGAAATGATCAAAGTATAAACTCATAAGACCGTCAGGTGGGGCCTTGAGCGCTCAAGGCCATGTTGAGCACTCAAGCTCAGCCAAGCTGTGAAAATTATTTTTTTCTTTCAAAATGATTTTCTGATCTTTTTGACCTTGTAAACTCACAACAAGTATAAAGAACTTGTGTGAACTTACTAGTCTCCCTCAAAAGGACCAAAGGTTGATATTTGCATGCTTTACTACCTTTTTGGACTTGTCAAAGGCTTGGACTTTGGTTTTTGTTGCTTGATGATTTATGGATGAGTTTGTGGATTGAAAACAGTGTGTTTTGGGCTATATTTGAGGTGGCTTAGGTTGGTTTAGGATTTATCTTGAAGTAATAGTAATATTTTGAAGTTAAAGAGAGGATTTAGGCTTGAAAATGGTGGGTTCTGATGATGAAGAGGGTATAGACGAAAATGTGGAGTTGAGATTGAGTTTTTGGAGTGAGTGAATAAGTGTAGTGACTGAGTGTGCTAGTAGAGGAGTGGGAATGGCAGTAGTCCAAATATGGAGGTGATGGTTGGCTTATATAGAGAAAGATAGGGACCAAAATGAGGGAAAATTGGGTTTAATTTGAATTGGCCTTGGTGTGTGAATTAGGGAGGGGTTTAGGAGTGATTTAGGGAGGCCTATAACCCCTATTAGACGTGCATGAGAGGAGAAAGTATAGATTAGACGCTCCTCCTTCAGAAATCTCATGATTAGATTTTCTGCAGAAAGTTGACTGGTGCAGGGGTTGAGTGCTCAATAAGGGGTTGAGCGCTCAGGAGGTTGACAAAATGGGTTGAGCGCTCAAGGGGACCTTGAGCGCTCAGGTGGTGTTTGGTGCAGGTTGATGGTTTTCTTTTAATTTTGATGGTTTGAGCTTGGTTGGGTCTTTTTGGCTGATTTGATTGGTTTAAGGAGAGTTTTCCAAGTTCAAGCCTCGTTTCGAGCCTCAAGGTAGGCATCATTGGTCCATTTCATCATTGGGAATGCTCGAGCGCATCCCGATCCAAAATCGGGGTGTCTACATATGGGTTTATTTTTTTATTTTTTTTTAAAGATTACTGCTATTGCCATTAAAATGAAATCCGAAGATCAAAGTACAGAGGTATATAAGACATTCAAACACAGGGCCAAAGTACACGAAATAGACACTGCTAATTCCGTAACACTCACGGAGAACACAAAAACACACTTAATAATGAATGTTACGTTCATCACAATGAATTCGAGGTTTGGAATTGTTCTGCAATGAAAAATTGTTCATGTTTTGAATTTTGAAAACAACAGAGTTAAAGACACAGTTGAAGCATCCCGTTTTGGGAAACACAATAGTTAATCTATAAATTGGGGAGGTTCGTGAAGTTTGAAATCAATCAAGGAGTGTCATATTAAGAAGTATTTGTGAATCAAAATCCTCTACATAGAGTTTTCACATGTGACGTAAAATAGACCCATCAAATTTCTCTCTAACGATTCGAGTCGTTCATATGCAGGACTTCATGTGTCCTATAGTATCTACGCAAGAACTAGGTTGATCAGGTATTTATAAATGTTTAATCAAGTACAGAAGAGAAATGGATGTTGTAAGTGAACCATTCGATTTTTCCTTTTTCCCAGATGCATATCGATATGTCTTTAATAGCTGATAATCTCATCGAGTCTTCTAACATGAACAACTCAGATCATGTGATCACTATGTGAGAAGATCCAAACTCACTACCGTGACCCGTAACCATTATGTACTGCAAATGATATGGGTAATGACTTTACTTGTACATATTATGTACAAATGATGTTTGGGGCCAATATAGGGGTCTCATACAAGCAATTTGAACCGTTCATTAATTTTAAAATATTTTTGTGAGTGATCTTGAATAAAATTAACTCAATTGAATAGTTGTAAGTGGCTAATCTAATATATATCTCAATTTTTCATCTAGAAGTTAAGATCCTGAATTTTGAATAGAAAATTGAAAGATTGGAATAAGCACTTACATATATCCAATTAATTTGATTTTTAACAAGGCCACTAGAAAATTATTTAAAAAATAAAAAACAGTTTGGATTGTTTGTGTGGAACCCTTAAGTGGGTTCCAAACATCATCTGCACTTGATCTATAGGGGAGGGGCCAAGAGAAAGAGAGGGGGATAAAGAGGAAGGTATTTGGTAGTGGGAGAAGGACGGGGGGGGGGGGGGAATTTCAGATATAAAGTTAGTAATATTTAATTTGAATTTTGTGTTGAATTAGACTAAAACCCTAATTATTCTAACCTTACTTTAATTACCCTAACCTAATCGTCCCATACTCTATCTCCGCCATAACCTCTATCCACCACCTTTCAATCACCTTATCCGCCATCATCACACCTCTCATCCCTTCTCAAGGAAACAAGGGCTGCTGCAGCCCTATCCTCTTCCTCCTATCAACTTCATCAACTCCCATTTATACCACCATACCCTCCACATGGCTTTCACCTGGTATTGTTCCCTCATCCTCTCAATTCTCTCCCTATATACTCCCCTCTCAACTCAAATTTGTCCTCTTGTCCCTCACTCTTGATATCTACAGCGACAAAAAAGAAATAGAGAGAAAAGAAGCTTCACTTCCATGGAGTTCTAGAGAGAGGGAAAAAAATTTCAAAAGTGGGTACAAGGCAATTCACATAACCACTCTCCAATTCGTGAAGCACACCATCAAAAGGGGTCCTAAGCTACAAAACTCCACCCTCTATTCAAGCGAAAACATCCTCGAAGCTCACATCCACTTTATCTTTTCCAAAACACCATTCTTCTTCCAAAAATCTCAAACTCAAGGTAGATTGCTCAAGATGTCACGACCCTAACTCATCCCTATAGGTTTTAATAATAACAAAGTGTCAGTGAAACCATCACTAAGGCCATTTCATTACATGAACATTTTACCGTAACTAAAGAGACATAAGTAACAAACGGAAACCTAACTTATATACATAAGTGAACAACATCATAGCTTACACAAAGATCTCAAAAACTAAACCACTCAAAGTTAACAAATTTTTACAAGTCATCTACAGATGTTACAAGCCAAAAGTGTAAGTCAAAGTACGATTCTCTATCTACTTCCTATCTATAGCATGTCCACAAGCCTCGACTCCACAAAAGTAATACCACGCCATCCTACTCTTCGGTTCATGAAAGGTGGAAAATTATATAAACCAAAGCTCGTATGAATGATTAATACATAAGGCACACGCTTTCGGTGGACATTCTCAAAATACATTTCAAAAGGATTAATCTAAGCTTTCCATATTTCAAAAGGGATTTATAACATACGAAGCATAGATTTATAATGCGCATTCCACATATTTGAATCATTTCATATCACTAGGCCTCCCCAGTGTGGATAAGCATAGACATCCTTGCGTTATCCCAAATCAAATGCACATCTTACTAGCCTTGTACTGTCCCCTAGCAAGTCGGGACATTATGGATTCCATTATCAGATAAAAAAAACGTGTCCTCCTTTCATTTTAATCCATGAGATTCATATCATTGAGTGAAACATGTAAATAGAACTTGCCATTTGCATTGAAGTATAAAATCATGTAACTTATGTATTAATCACTTATAATCACTTACCTCGATTCACGTGATCACTCGCCCCTCTTATAACAAATGAGGGGTGAAAATATGATTAAACAATACTAAATGAGTCCAAATATGTCTAACATAAAGCCCTAGACATGTGTGAGGTCAAGAGTGAAATATAAAACATATTATTGCAGAAAAATGCAGAGCTCTATCGGTAGGGACATTTGCTCTACTGGTAGAGGAATGGTCAGGGGACCCTGAAGGGCTCTAGCTTATCTCACCCCAACCCTAGGATTAGCTAATCCAGGTGGAAATTATAAATTACCCCTCAAATATTTTTTGTATTATCAATGCAATGATTTAATGAGGGTAACCAAGTAATTTCTCACATTAGTCACTCTTATCCACTCACTAGTTTAACGGCTTCGTGCGTTGCTCGTGCGTTGCACGAGTGTGATGCCCGTGTGTATTTTGGCTTACAAATTCTAGGGACTCAAATGCGTAAACAACAAACTCTAGGGACCCAAATCCGTAAAACAACAACCTCCAGGGACTCAAATGCGTAATTTAGTCATACATAGCCAAAAGACCAAAAGGGCATAGCATTGTGGCAAAATTACAAGAAAACCATTAGGCCAAATTCCAATTGGAGGGTAAAATTGGCAAAATGTGGCAAATGACCAAACAAAAAATTCCAAGGTCCTCTCTTTTATAAGCCTACGGGTTGGATACCAACTACTACTTAAAAACAACTATTCAAACTAAATATAAACTAATCTCTCCTTCTTAACTAATCCCCTTTATAACATATCCATCATTCTTCTTTATCCACCCAAAATCTTATTCGCTCAACAATCAAGCTGTAAGGTAAATACCCATGTGGAGAGATTATTTGGTGTTTTTGATTCAATGCTCTAGAGCCCTCCCCCATTGCACATTTGTGTGGGAACAGACTTGAAGTCACATAAATGTATAGTGTGGAAAGCCTTTGGAGCATTGTTGCGAATAGAGGTGTCAAACGGGTCGGGCCGTGCCGGCATGACCCATATAGTTTCGTGCCAACCGTGCTTCGTACCGTGTCGTGCCGGCCTATTTACCAAATCGTGTCGTGCCGTGCCGACCCATTTACTTAATCGTGCCACGTTGTGCCGTGACATTTTTTAATCGTGTCGTGCCCGTACCCCGTGCCGGCACATCTCCGAGTTTCGTCGAATTTTTTCTTTTTTTTGCGTTCGGAATAATCTATCTTTTACGTTATGCGCATTAGATTATTTGTATCAAGAATAAAGTTAATCATGTCTCACTACACACTTGATCGGGCATAAAAACTTGTTTATATAATGAAATTGCGTCCCGTTCAAGGACCTTTATAAATCCAATCCATCCAAATTTTTACGATAAGGATTTAATCAATAAGCACAAAAAAATCAACGGTCTCGATCATCTTGATTATGTTGCAGTCGCGTGGCTACTGTACATTCCATTGCAGCACACTACTTAGTTTATTATCAACTATATTCAACGTATAGATTTTAAAGTCATTACCAAGTCAAATTTTACAATGGTTGATCTGAACTGTTAGAATATCACGGCTCGTTGATTTCATTTGTGTCACCAAAATAGGAGATCATCAGATATCGGCGACCGCGTGATCGGGTTACATTTAATGCATTCCGAGGCATTACAGTCTTATAGTGGACAACTCGAGATCCACCTGTTTTTTTTTTTTGCGATCGAAGTTGTCTAGCCCATTCCATATCGTGTCCGTCTAAACCCGTGCCGTATCCCACTCACGGCTCGTTAATTTTTTTGGTACATTAAAAATTAGTATTTGTTGTGCTGTATCCCGTGTCGTGCCGTGTCTAGCCCACTCCCTGTCGTGTCCGTCTAAACCCATGCCGTGCCGGACCTAATTCCATGCCGTGTCCGTTTAAAACCGTCCCCGTGCCGTGCCGTGTCCGTGCCAGCCCGACTCATTTGACACCTTTAATTGCGAAGAACTAATAATTTCTCAGAAAGTCTGAACACATTCTGAGTATATTTTTTGTATATGTAACAGTGCTGATAATTTCTCATGTACCAATAATCGGTCTTCCTGTAGTGGCTCTTTCTACGAATGCCCGAATATAGGAGTAATAAGAAAAGGAAAAAGGAAAAAAGAGAAGTCCTAATTAGTAGTAAATCATATGTAAGAACTCAAAAGAGAATTTGATCTCACTGCCGTGCCAAAAAAGGGTCCAAAGAAGGAAGATATGTAGTCAATTAGTCATGCATGTGATGTGTGTATGTGACCACTGAAAGCTACCACGTGCCGGACACACGTGATGGGGAACGGCACATCATGTGGTAAAGTGGGTGTTGGCTAATCAGTGGTGCTTCAAAGGGGTGAAGTCAGGATTTTAAGTTAGTGGGGTCAAAAATTATATCTATATATAACTATTTTTTCTATTTATTTATGCAAAAAAATAACTAAATTAAGAGGTTAACTATGATGTAGATATACAATGATATATTTATTTCTGCTTTATAATTGGTCTCAATATGACTTATTATATTTCAAAGTTAATGTACGATAGCCTCATTTGTAAAACTATTAACTCTCAAAAAAGAAGAAAGAACTTGAGATTTCTATGTATTTTTAGCAAGTTGGAGCAATTTATGACATTTTTTAGGAGTCAAAATTGCAAAATGTAACTCCAAACTATCGAAAATCCTTGTGAGAAATTAAAATGAGGGGTCAAGTAACCCCTCTTGTCCCTTCATGGCTCCACCCATTCAAGTGACAAAAATTTGAAAATCATGTGGCACTGATGACTGCTCCGAGTATCTGACTTAAGAGTTCGAAAAAGAACATAAAAATGCCAGCCGACCTCGTACAGCAGAGCACTAGAGTGTGAGTGACCCTACAATGAATAATTAGGGGGTCTTCCGCTAAAAAAAACTGGTTTTGTTTTAATTCAAAAAATCATTCTATTCCACTAACAAAAAACTTCCCAAAAAAATTGGTTTTGTTTTAACTCTAAAACCACTCTATTCCACTAAATCTGTTTTTTGGTTTATTCATTTTGTCTTTATTCAAAAAAAATTCGCAAATGTTAGTTTTGCATCAAATTTTTGTGGTTTATTGGTTCCTCTCGACGAGACGAATCTAAAGAGTGTAAAATCATAGTCAAAAATAATTTTTTTTTGAATAAGGCCAAAAATACGTGGTTTATTGGTTTAATTTTGGCATTATTCAAAAAATAATTAATTTTCACTATAATTTCATATTTGTAAAAATAATTAATTTTCACTATAATTTCATATTTGTTAGATTCGTCTCGTAGAGAGGAACCAATAAACCATAAAAAATTGACGCAAAACTAATAAATGCAAATTTTTTTTGAATAAAGACAAAACGAATAAACTAAAAAACCAATTTTTGATTTTTTTGCCAAAAAACCAACATTTTAGTGGAACAAGTTGTAGATTTAAACTACAACTAAAGGTCTAAAAATTCAAAAAACCCTTTAGTGGAACACCCCCTTAGTCTGAGAGTACTATCCCATGTTGTTCCAAATTACTTCAGAATCACATTTTATATAAGGTCTATACAATTAGTCGTAAATTCTATAAAATCCTATGATTATATAGCGGTCTAGAGATTCACTACTCTCGGACTTCTGAATAATTTCACCTGTCGAAATCTATTGTCATAAAAAATTTCATTGCTGGATCCATTGCATGGCTAGCTGCATGTAGATACTATCCTCATTCAGGTGGAATATCCTTCCTTTTCGGGATTGCATACTAACATAGCCCAAAATTAGGGCTGTTCGAGAGCAATTTTTTATGTTCCAATTTATATAGTTTGAATGCCAAATTATATCATCAGACTGTTGGGGCTATCACGGAAAACGCATTTTATGACGAAAAGTGGTAGTGGGGCTACTTATAGTATTGCAGTGTTGCCGACATATAGTGAGAGGTGCTGGCTGTCCTACTTGGGAGTCTAGCCCTCCTCCATTATGGCTTCTGTCAAGGGAATGGGTGCTCGGTTTGATGTATAGTTTCTTTTATTGCTGATAAAATCTAGTCTTATTGTTTAACAAAAGATGTCAAATTATGGATGTTGAATACAAAATACTCTCTCCGTTTCAAAATAAGTGTCCATCTTTCCAATTTTGGATATTCCAAAATAAATGTCTAGTTTGACAAGTCAACCCAAAAGAAGTTCCAATTTTCCTTTTTTGCCCTTGTCCTTTTATATTGCCAATTTACCGCTTTAATTTGGATTCAACTTTTGAATTCCTTTCTTGGTACTAGAACCATCCAATTTTAACTCCAATATAGAGTGCGCCAAAACTTGTGGGATTTGATTAAATTTTCATGAAAAAGTGCTCTCAAATCAATTTACAAAGTTTGTACAGAAAAGTTGTTATAAAAAATGTAAGCGGCAAAATTGGAAAGTTATAATTTTGTTTGTGCAATAATTAAGGTCAGTTAAAAAGTTGGAATTCCGGAGTGGGACACTTATTTTGGAACGGAGGGAGTAAGAATTGCGAGAGTGTTTGTAGTTTCAGAAAGTCTAGGTACCCAGAAAGGATACCCAGAATGTGTAAATCAATGGCCCAGATTTACTCCAAGTGAATCTAGGCTATTGATTTTTAAATTCTGGATAAATTCTAGGTTTTTCTGGGGTTTTCTATTTGTCTTGAGCACTCTGGCAAAGCTCCTCTTTTTTGGGTTCTGCAATAGTGCAATTTAGGCCAAGCATTCAAAGCTGAATAAAGTACAAACGGCCCGATTGGATGAGATATTATTTTTAGGGGTATTATATATGAATGTGGATAAGATAGTAGGAAGTAATATGTATAGATGGTGGCCCCACATTGATGTGACATTTATGGAAGGGGGTTAAGTAGTATTTGGTTTGGATGATTTTGATAATAAGGATGTCAAAAATTGTCAAAAGACAAATTTGCCCTTATGCATACAAAACTTTTTATTACACTTGTCAACAAATAGGCTATAATAACTAATTTTATTTAACTCTCATATAATTGTACTAATTTATTTGAAATACAATTACGAAGGTTTACAAAAAACACAACTTTGGTGCAAAAAAAATAAAAAATTATGCGTGGAAGTACTTTATTTTTTGATTCGAAGGATATTGCAAAACAACTCAACAAGCCAATACTGTAAAATACTAAAGTTTATAATTTTTTTATATCGAATTAAAGATCTCTATGACTAGTTTAATTTGGTGCCAAAAAAAACTAAAATTTATGGGCGAAAGTATTTTATTTTTTGATTCGAAGAAAATTGCAAAGCCTAAAAAAATGCCTAGAATTTGCACCAATGGCAGCAATACATAGCAGTAGCAATACCAGAGGTATTGAGTGGGGGTATTAAAGGGGGTACAATGGTCATTTTTCAGGGGGTATTAGGGGGTCATAAATATGGACACCCCCTAGGGTGTCCACAAATAACACCCCTGCACTTATTTTTGGCAAACCATTCCATAACTGTGGGTCCAGGCATAAATAGGACCCCCCATATTTATGCCACCCAATAAGACCCCATCCAATCAGGCCGTAAGGGTGACCAAATTTTCTCCAAAAACATAAGGCATGTTTAGATGAGGTACATGCAAGAGGGATGAGGGGGTTGGGCTAATTAGTACCCCTTCTCCTCCATATCCCTTGTTTGACAACCCAAAACACCCCATGACCAATTAGCCGATTGAGTAAATAGTCAGGGCCCTCCTTGACTAAATATAAGTAGGGCGAGGGTGTCTATGTTTATCCCCCCATTTTACCTCCCTAACCCCATGCAATTTACTTCGCATAAAAAAAAAAGTACTTTCGCGCATAATGTTTTAAAATTTTTGTTTGCACCCAATTAAACTACTACTAGAGATCTTTAATTCGATACAAAAAAATTAAATTTTTTTTTATACTTTAGAAGTTTACATTTGTTGGCTTGTTGAGTTGCTTTGCAATATCCTTCGGATAAAAAATAAAGTACTTCCGCATATAATTTTTTATTTTTGTTTGCACCAAATTAAACTACTAATAGAAATCTTTAATTCGATACAAAAAATTTGGAAAAAAATTATACTTTAGAATTTGAAATTATAATTCATGTATTAACTTATAAGTTACAAATAAAAATAATTTTTCATTTTGTAGTAAAATAAATATTACAATTAAGTATTATAACTTAAATGTTTAATATTACATGAAATTAATTAATTTTAGTTTTTAAATAATTATATAAATACACAATTCAATATATGCATTACCAAGGGTAAAAAAGTCTTTTGATAGGATTTTACATCATCCGTCCTCTTTATCCCCCCTTTTTATCCTTCATCGAAACTATGTACTATTTAATCCCCCTTCTTAACTGTCACATCAATGTGGGTCCACCATTCTTATTTAATCACGACTATTTTATCTCCTTACTATTTAATCTCTCCAAAACCAATACGCCATCCAAATGGGCCATTTGGATTCTTCTAGTTATCTCTCTTACATGATGTCTGAGGAAAAGAAATTTTATGAACGGACTTGTAATGTCAATTTTATCTCAATCTATTAAAATACAAGCTTTAATAACAAATTCGAGAACAATTCTTTTTATTTTTATTTTATGTATTCTAGTGGCGGAGGGCCCAAAATAATCCATGCATTGAATACCCAACCCCAAGGGATAGCTCAAGTTATAATATGGATGTACTGTAAATCCAGACTTCCTAAGGTCAAGTTTCCAGTAAAGTATTTTTGGTATTCTTGATTGTCTTTACACTATAGCCATGATATTTTCTCCTCACATACATCATAAATATACCATTTAACGTAAATTACACCCATTTTCGACCATAGTGGAAAGGCGGTATTTTTAGTGGAAACTCACTCTAAGTGTGAAACTTGACAACCTCTTGGAGTTGAGTCCCAAAGAGAGCAATCTCTTGTAAATCCCCTCGTCTAGTGTAGATGGTCTGCCTTGATCGAATTGGAAAGGCGAATAATTGAAGTGTGTTGAACCCAAAAAAGTACCCACTGCGTTGATGCATTTTTTTTTTGATAACCAGATGTCCAAGTCAACTTACGCGCACTTCAACTAACTCCGGGGTCTTGAAGTTGACGACCGGGTATACCTCCTTTGGCCGCAAGTAGGGGTGAACAAAAAAAATAAAGAACTGAACCGGATCAGAGAACCGAACACAACCGAGTTTTTTTTCCGATTTTTTTCTTCATCCGGTTCGGCTCGGTTCTTAAGAATTTGAAATTTCATAATCCGGTTCGGTTCTCGGTTCAGGGGATTTTTAACATGAACCGAACCGAACCGGTTTTGTATATAACTTCAAAAATTGAAGGGCCAGGGATCAAACTCCTAACCTAACACGTAGAAGGCCTATACCATTACCACTCAGCTCGCCAGCTGTTTGTATTACATGCATACAATTATTATATTTATTACATACCTTTACATAATTACTTATATATATACACACTTAACATTCCAGAACATTCAGATCCCCAATCTAATCCTCTCGCCTCTCTCTCTAAGCTACGTCTCTCTCTCTCTCTCACATCTGTTAACTCCTCTCTCTCTCTCTCCCTAAAAACGAAGAAGAAGATTCCGATGGAAGAAGGTAGCGACGATTCCGACGTTGATTCCAATGATAGCGATGAACGACGAAGATGGAAATCTGTCTGTATTGTAAATCTATATGTATTTGTGTTGTATATATTTGAAATATGTGTTTGATCTGACGATGAAAATCTCTCTCGCGATCTGTATGTATCTATGGTGTATATATATGTATAACTTTGATCTGTTGTGTTTGATCTGTTGTGTATATGAATCTGTATAAAATTATAAATCTATGTTTGATCTGTTGTATGTCTGAGTTTT
Organism: Gaultheria prostrata; assembly: GCA_036023075.1. Classification (NCBI taxonomy): domain Eukaryota; kingdom Viridiplantae; phylum Streptophyta; class Magnoliopsida; order Ericales; family Ericaceae; genus Gaultheria; species Gaultheria prostrata. The sequence continues at coordinate 3,675 of JAXBDA010004448.1, read as the reverse complement.
CTCTCTTTCTCCCCCTGAACCGAACCGACTTTAGAACCGAGACGAAGTGGGAGGAACCGAACCGGAGCCAAACCGATGTCTATAAAACCGGTTTCGGTTCCATACTTCATCCGAACCGGTTTTTCCCGATTCACTTAAAAATAGGGGTGAACCAGACCGAACCGAACCGGTTACACCCCTAGCCGCAAGGTTTGAAATGTTTGGCCTCCGTAAGGGCATCTTCAACCCACCCTTCATAACTCCATTTTTGCCTTCATTTCTCCATTTTTTAGGAAAACCTCACCCCAACCCATCCTCCATTTTTCCCTCCATTTTGGAGGATTGTTTTTCACCCTCCAAATAGGGAGGATCAAAAAATTATGGAGGATCACCTCCATTTTACTATTCATCCTTTCCAAATTCCTCTCATGTCCTTTTTTTTGTCCTCACCCTCCAATGATACAACCAATTTGTTTGAGAAATGGAGGAATGAAGATTATTGGGTTGGAGCTCACATGAATAGTGAAATCCTTCAAATTCACTTTTTGAATATAAAATTATATTTTGATCCTCCAAAATGGAGGAATGGAGATTATTGGGTTGAAGATGCTCTAAAATTAGAGTATATGACCTCAGAGAAGCATTTATTGTTCTCTCATAATAACTTGGCCAGTCCTCTCTAGGTTGCGTTGATGTATTGGCGTCTCAGTGGGGCTTGACATTTTAATGCCATAAAGTCAAGAAATGGTTGCCAAATTAAAATTATCAAAAATAAAATATGGTTGCCAAACAAAGACCTTCAGGAAAGAACGTTTGGACCCATGGGGTGAGCTAAACGGTACAGTTTCGCCTCTCAGCAAACCAGACTCCCTCAGTCGACTTTAAACTTCATTGCAATTTGTTCAACCACAATCTTAAAAAAAGATGAAAACATTAACCATTGAAAATAATAAGACGAGAATTTTTACAATACACACATCTCGAAAGAGTGTACCATATGTACCTAATGTGTGGTCCAATTTGTGCCACCTTATAAAGATTTATAATATTTTGGTCCATCTCATAACTTTTATATTAAAAATTTATAATTTTTTAGCAATATGATTTATGACATTTTCACCATGAATCATAACATTTGTTGCTCGTTACTTTTCAGGAATAAAATTCATATTCTTTTTCACTAAAAATCATAACATATTGATGCGTGTCGTAAAATTTATACTAAAAACTCATAACATTTTCAAGGTGCATATGGTACACATCCAAATAGTGTGTATGCCTTTCCCAAATAAGAAACACACGTTTGAAAGAAGTTTATGCAACATTTAATTTGACCAATATTTGCATAACCTTATCCAAATAACTTGTAACCAATACTCCAAATACTTTCTGTGATAACCCTAATTTTATTAAAAATAAAATTGATTTATTAATTCAATTATTTTTATTTGATATTTTGAAAATTCGTTTATTGTGCCTACTGTTATAAAATTAAGTAATAATAAAAGAACTTTGCATAAAAGTAATACAAATATTGAACACAATATATATATAAACTCAGTTCTTCAAGAACTATTAAGATCGATCTCCCAGACCAATCATATTCTTATTACCTTTCTGTCTTATTCTTTTCTTTCTGCTTTGAGTGTTTTCTTTCTATTCTCAGTGTATCGAATGAATCATGGAACTACAGATTTATAGGCAGAAAAGACAACCACCTAATAAATAGGGTTACTAGTACACCCATATTAATAGTGAATTTTGTCTCCTTCAAAGCTAACCTACTTTGACAAAGTGGTCAGCCACATTAATACATAACACTTCCCCTTGGATGACCACACACTAAAAATACGCCTCGTTAAAACCTTACCATGGAAAACCCAATGGGAAAAACCTTCGGTGAAGGAAAAAGAGTGCACTATTTTTGTGTACTACAAATGTCTTCAGATTGTCTCATTAAAACCTTGCTAAGGAAAACCTAGTGTGATAGAACCTTAAACGAAGGAAAAAGAGTACAATCTATATGACGACATTATGTTACTTGCTCCCCCTCAATATTGCATAACAAGCCGTTGAGTCGACGCATTCCAATACTGTGGATCAACTTTTTGAATGTTGATGTTGACAGTGCTTTGGTGAATAAATCCGCCAGATTATCACTTGAACGTATTTGCTGAACATCAATATCTCCACTCTTCTGAAGGTCATGTGTGTAAAAGAATTTCGGAGAGATGTGTTTAGTTCTGTCACCTTTGATGTAACTTCCCTTTATCTGAGTTATACATGCAGCATTATCTTCATATAAAACAGTTGGGCAATCTTTGATTGATGATAATCCACTTCTTTCTCAAATATGTTGGATCATAGACCTTAACCAAATGCATTCGCGACTATATCGGATGTCGACTCGAGTAATGTATTTGAGGTAACATGTAGGAAGGGCCGGCCATTGATTAACCAGTTGTTTGTTGTTTCTAAACTTTTTGTCTTTTACTGACCTTTTCTTTAGTTTTTTCCTAAATATTTGGGAATTACTGATACATCTCGACAAGAGAAATCAAAAAAATTAAAAATTTGTGACAAAAAACTTAGAAAAGTTCACTAACGACGAAATAATAAAAAGTAAAAAAAATTGTATTGTTCTGTCTTCAATGAATTATTAAACTTCATTTATTAATTTTTAGCTCTGTAGATTTCTCTTATCAAGATAAATTTATAATTTCCAAAGATTTAACACAAAACTACAAATTTTAGGAAAATGATTCTATAATAAACTCAGGCAAAACCTCAAGTCTCGTGCATAACACGGGTTTTATGCTAGTATGAATGGTTAAAGATTGCCTTAAGTTATGGTCCAAACCAATTCATTGTTCAAATTTATAAATTTGAAAAAAAAGTGTTGTTGGGAGTTCGTACGATGCATCGATCCCGCCATCGCTTTCGCTGCGCCGACGTGCACAAGGCTCAAACTTCTGGGAAGTATCCACGGAGTTCATCACATTCGTTCGGCCCAATATACATTAAATGACCCATATCCACTTAAAAGTCTAAGCCTTGTAAGTGATGAGTCATCCAATTATGTATTAAGGTCCAACTATCATTATATTTTTTCAATGTGGGCCTTAACCTTCACACATGTTCCAACAAGTGTCTAACTGTGTCTCGATACCTATTACTACCATGAAACAAAATTAGATGGTTTGACCTTCCAGAATGAAGGCAATTAAAGGAACACAAAAAACTAGTATAAAAATTAATTTTCTCCGGATGGATTTTTTTTTTATGCCACAAAAGTCTAAATAATCAAGGCTTATCTATCAAAATGGCCCTCATAAAATGGTTCCCGTTTCAATATAGTCCTTGTAAAATTGTTGGTTTCAATTTTACCCTTATACTTTCTGACGCGTTTCAATGTTGCCCTTTCCGTCAAAATATAACGAAAATTGCATATTTGGCAAACGGAAAATTCTTAAAATACCAGAAAAATATTTAAAATACCGGAAAAAATTATTGTTCTCCAAAAAAATGATAAAAAATTACAATTTTTTTTTAAAAAACGGAAAAAGTCGTTAGACAAAAAGTTTATGAAAATTTTCTAATGACTTTTTTTGGAGATTAATCATTCGTATCGACGAGAGGAATCAGAAAATATAAAAATATGGGTCGAAGTTAAAAGAAAATTCATATAAGACGACA
>JAXBDA010004447.1:0-28939 GCA_036023075.1 Gaultheria prostrata | reverse complement strand
TTAAGCACAGACACAAAACCCAACCACGTGCACGAATTAAATGGAAAATGAGGATTAACCGCACGTCTAACGCGCTCATTCTTTCCTACTTAGGCGCTTAAATTCATGAATTTCACGCGCCTATCACCTTCAAAAAGGTAGCACTACCTTTCCCCATTTTAGGCAAAAATTGACAGATTCAAGGGGGATTCAAATGGGCTCCAAACCAAACATGTTTATGACCAAAAATCAACACAACAAGCTCTAAGAGAGTGGTATAACAACTAGGTTATATGGGAACCAACAATTTTCACGAATTCTACATTCTCCCCAATTTAAAGTAATGAGAAAACTATACACACACCCACACTACATGAACATCAAGAATGTGTAGAAATTCCCCTACCTCAAGGTTTTGCTTCCAATCAAGCCAAGATGAATTTTGAGATCCCCAATTTGGGCTTCCACGTTTTTGGCCCTCCCCGCACGGAAAGATGGTACTCCGAGCTCCCAAACACGCGTAGGTGATGAATCTTTGGTCAATTGATGAAGAGGTTTGATGAGCAGGGAGTAATTTGAGCTCAAATGAGCAAAAATGGAGGAGAGAGAGGGAGATGGGGACTGCTGAAAATTTTCAGCAAAAAGGGGGTTTGAGACTTCTCTCACACTCCTCTCTTTTAACCCCCACCAAGAAATATTACACCACACACCCCCGTACTAACTTGTGTAATGCAATGTGGTCCCAAATCACTTAAAACACACTTAAACTCATCACTTTTACATTACGCATATTTCCACACATTACCCAATGTTATTTCCGAAAAAAAAAAAAAAAAAATTTTCGAGTCTTTACACTACAAGTAGTTTATTTTTTCGTTCAAAAATTGTACAATATAGGTAAAAGTAAAACCCATATCGGAAAGGGAAATTTTCAAAATGCCTCCCAAACTTTACACTCAATGTCTCATCGCCCCCAAACTTTTCAAAAAATCAAATTGGCTCCCAAACTTTCTCTCTGTTATTGAAAATTTTCCTTCCGTCTTAATCCGTCAAATAGATAACGGAAATTGCTAACGGTGTATTTTTTTCCGTTAAATGTTTGTTTGGTTCCTATTTCTGCCTCTCTCTCTCTCTCTCTCTCTCTCTCACACACACACACACACACACACACACACCACCACCACCACCACCATCACCACCACCAATACCCACTCTTTGTCCGAATTAAAATGGCTTCATTATTAATCCCATTCATACCCACTCTTTCTGTCTCCCTTGTTGGAAAGAAACCGAGGAAGTGGAGATGATGAGAAACGAAAACACACCCAGTACCGATGTCAAATTGGAGCTTCGTTATTTTCCGTTAAATGTTTTCGTTTTATTATAACCAGATAAAAAATTACTAATTTTTTTAAATTGGTAAGTAATTATATGGCTAATATAGATTTTGTTTGATAGATCTCGATTTGTTCTATAAAATTATATTTTTAAAATTACATAGAACATTATAAATTACTCCCTCCGTTCGGATTTGTTTGTCCACAAACATATTTTTTCAAGTCCCAAAATATTTGTCCATTTTCAAAAGTCAAAGGATAAAGTATGAAAAAATGAATAAACTCCAAAGGTAATGGAAAAAAATTGGAATCCCCAAAATGGACAAACAAATCCGAACAGAGGGAGTAATCATTTGAAAAGTGGCACGAACTCGCAAAATGGACTAACAAATCTGAACAATCAAATATGACTTCCAATTTGAAATTGATAATCAATTTTTGCACCCTACTTTTTGATAACCGCACGTCAATATTTGTATTCTAGTGTTCAAGATACCCAAACATAAACACCAAAAATAGCTCTATTTAAATACAAGGGCACAAATTAATTTTATTAAATTTCTATTGATATTTTTGAAAAGTTAACATCCATTTTGGGATGTTTCAAAATGGAATAAATCAATGTGAGATGGAGTAAGCACTACAATTTTAGAGACCAAGTTCCAGTCCAATGTGGGTTATAGGTGGTCAAGATTGACTTGCAATAATGATCAAAATCGTTCATTTACAGAGCTCATTAAGTACATCGTTCATGCAAAAAAAGCTTCATCGAACAAAGATTATTGCATGAACAACACAAATTTGCGTTGGGCCATTTAGGTTCCAAATATCTTTTTGTCAGTTTCAATTGCACAAATATGTTCTGGTCATCCACTAATCGAAATTTGATCAAGCTAATTTTTTTATCTCAATGTATTTATGATAATAAAGATTTTTAGGTAGACCCGTCTTGGCTCACAAAAGTCCAATCTGAATCGAACTGGATCTAAGAAACCTAGAAGGAAGCTTGGTCTCAATATTGGAGGAGCAGTGTGTGTTGTGCATTGGTGCACCACACGTCGTGTGCAGTGTTGTCAACTTATTTTGGGTTACGTTATTTGATCAGAACCATTTATATGTTTTAAATTTATTGAGAAAGTTCAAAAGTTCACCGATGCAAAGTTATAGTATAACGACTTTGCATCGGTGAACTTTTGGTAATGGTTATTTATGATGAATATTTGTTGAACAACATTAGCTTGAAAATATATAGAGGTCCATTTTGTGACTTTGCTTTTGGCCTCCGAAATCTTAGAGCTGGCTCTGTCTATTATCATATTTTTTGGACGATTAGTGAGCTTTCACTAGTTTGAGGAGTTGGTAGTTGACTAGTTGGTCGATTTTTTGAACTTTTAGTACGATATTAGAACTTTTTAGAATTAGTGAAATGTCACTAATTTTTTGGGTCGCCAAAAGTGGTCTGCCGAAGGTGGGGTGGTGGTCGGCTGGAGGGAAGAGTTAATTTTCTTTGAATTTTCTGTATGAAATTAGAAAATTTTAAATTTAGTGAAATGCCACTAATTTCTTTGGTCGCCGGAAGTGGTCAGCCGGAGGTGGGGTGGTGGTCGGCGGGAGGGAAGAGTTAAATTTTGTGAATTTTTGTACGAAATTAGAACTTTTTAAAATTAGTGAAATGTCACCAATTTTTTGGGTCGCTAGAAGTGGTTTGTTGGAGGTGGGGTGGTGGTTGGCCATGAGGCAAGAGTTGATTCTTTTGAATTTTCTGTACGACGGGACTCATAAATGGGCCAGAAACAGGCCCATTTATTCGTATCATTCCCAATTAGAACTTTTTAAAATTAGTGAAATGTCACTAATATTTTGGGTTAGCGTAAGTGGTCGGGCGGAGGTGGGGTGTTGGTCGACAAGGAGGTAAGAGTTGATTTTTTTGAAGTTTCTATACGAAATTAGAACATTTTAAAATTAGTGAAATGTCCCTAATTTTTTGGGTCGCCAGAAATGGCGGCCGGAGGTGCGGTGATGGTCGGCCAGGACGTAGGAGTTGAATTTTTTTTTTTAAATTTTCTGTATGAAATTGAATTTTTTGTCTTTATGTTCGATTGCAAAAATTCCTTGTTCTTTCCTTTAAAAATGTCAAATGTTTTTTGTCTATTGCAAAAGTTCATTGTCCTTCTTTTTGAAATTGTCAAATATTTTAGATTTTTGGGGCTAAGTGTCCCTTCATTTAAAGACCACAAGATAATTGAACCAATCTCATTATTTTTTTTTTCACAAAAATCAAAGCTAAACCAATCTCTTTATTTTTTTTTACAAAAATCAAAGCTAAACTCTAAGCCTTATACTCCCTCCGTCCCAATTTGTTTGCTCACTACGAAACTACGTGCAATTTTCAAACTAAAAAATAATGTACTTGCAAAAATAATTTTCTAATCAATATGGATCTTGTTTGATAGATCTCATTGAAAACTTTAATACGGTGCAAAAAAATTTCAAAAATTATTTTGATAAATACATTAATTTTTAGTTTGAAAATTGCACGTAGTTTCGTAGTGAGCAAACAAATTGGGACAGAGGGAGTATTATGTTTTAGCATTTTTATTTGTATTTTGTCGAACAACATACAACTAATAGTATTAGACTCCCATCGAACAGTGCCACCCCCAATATCAAAATCTTGGCTTCACCACTGACCCCTCTTTAGCAATCCTAAAGCACCCCATTGTCTACACTATTACTCAATTACGCCTTTGCTACACAACATCCATCGGTGTAAAAATAGTGTCACTTGCCACCGTCGCGAAAATACCATTTGTCGCATGGCCTATGGGGTTATTAGGGTTTAGAAAGTGCCTTCTTGCAATCGGGTGAAAATCAGGGGGGATGGGGAAGAGATCGGGATTTTGGAATTTAGGAATGGCTTTGGTGGCCATTGGTAGGTGCGTGGAAGTGGTAGCATTTGGGATTTGGGGGAGTTAGAGTTTCTAGAGGGTGGTGCATTTGAGTTGAATTACATTGTCGTCATACAAATTTTGATGTCTTCAAAGTTTAAATTTTAGAATTCGCGGTTGCGATTTTAACATCTCAGTCGCACTAGTGTTCATGGGCTGGATTTATTTTGATGACCCTTATCGTTCAGTTCGTAAATCTAGCCGAGATTCTATAAACTATTGCGGGCTTGAATTCGACCTAGAGTGGCCATTGAAAATTCGGTAAAATCTGGTTTGTAATATAAACAAATTATAGTAACTTTTAATAACTTTTTAAAGTTAACTAAATTTTTAAATACGGTCTACTATTCAATTTAAGATTTTTAAAAAACTTAAATTTATGGTGCTATAGATACTAAATACTTCATTCGTGTTCAAACTTAATCTACTTTGAAAAAGTTCAATGTTTAGGTCAAAAATTGAGTAGAATTTACATATTTTTTATTGAAATTTTTTATACACAATTAAAGATCTCAGGGCTATTTAAAGTGGTGTAAAATTTCTTAAATTATAAACGAAAGTAGTTTATTTTTCTTTCAAGAATTGTATATATTTTTTCATAATGTACGACTCTGCTTAACTCTGCGTGACAGGAAGATAATTTAACTACGTATAGGAAAATTTTGGAAGTTATTATGAAAATGGGTCTCCTTTCGAGAAGGACATAGTATAGAGATTATTCATGCAATAAGGACATTAACTTTTTTCATAATGCCAACAGGACATTTGGGCATTAGGTGACAAAAATATCCTACAAGGGCCTTGTTTGGCTAACACAAATAATGAAATTTTTGGTTTTTTTCCATATCTGATGGCGCAGATTACGTTATATGTTGACCCTCCAGGAAGGGCCTTGTTTGGATAACACAGAAAATGAATTTTTAATTTTTTTCAGACTTGGTTCCGCAGATTACGTTATCTGTTAACATAAAATGTGTCTTTTTCGTACTTTTTTCCTCGATTAACACAAAATATTTTTTATCATGAAATTGCCCGTTCTTTCTTTTTTAATTGTTCCAAAATAAATGGCTGTTATAAAATTTTAAAAATAAAATTTGGTACTTATTTTTTTAGATTTTTTGAAATGTAAAAAATTGAATTTCTTCAATTTAATTTTAACAAATAACAGCAACATATTACCAAATAGGTGTATATCTGTATTCTATATCATGTAAGCAAAGCAAATATATATGGTAATCTGTTGCAATCTGGCATCTGTTTCATGCAAATAACGATAGATTACCAAATATGTGTGCATCTGTACTCCGTATCATGCAAGCAAAGCAGACAAATATTGTAGTCTGTTGCAATCGTGCCTCTGTTTCATGACACTAACAATAACATATTACCAAATATGTGTATATTTGTACTCTGTATCATGCCAGCAACACAAACATATATGGTAGTCTGTTATAATCTGGCCTTTGTTTCATGTCAAAAACAACAACAGATTACCCAATATATGTACATTTGTACTCTATATGATGCCAGCAAGGCAGACATATATGTTAATCTATTGCAATCTGACCTCTATTTCATGCTAATAATAGCAACAGATTACCAAATATGTGTAAATCTGTAACAGATTACCAAATATGTGTAGATCTGTACTCTGTATCACGCCAGTAAAACAGACATATATTGTAGTGTATTGCATTTTTACTCTTTATCATGTTAGCAAAACTAACATGGTGATCGGTTCTTTGCATATTCCCAAAAAACAAATTACCAAATTTGTCTTCATTTTTACTCTTTATCATGCTAACCAAACTAACATGGTAATAGGTTCTTTGCATATTCTCAAAAAATAAATAAATAAAGTTATTTTTATATCTTATATTCCCTAGAAAATAACAAATAAAGTTTTCTATCCTCCTTAATTTCTTTTTAGTTTTTCATGTTTTTTCGTCTTTTCAAATTTTTTTTACATTTGTAGTATATATTTTGGATTAATCATCCGTCTGAACGAGAGAAGTCTAAAATTCAAAAATTATGACCAAAGTAAAAAAAAATTCACTAAAGACTAAAAACAATACCAAACTACTATTTATTTATTTTTGCTAAATTGCCGTCTTATATGAATTTTTTTCAACTTCGGCCCACATTTTTACTAAATTGCCTAAATCACTAAAACCCTATAATCGGAAAGTGCACCAAAGTGCCTAAACTCAAAATGCCTAAACCTACTATACGCTACCCTAAAGAGCCTAAACCGTATAACATTGAACCTCAAAATTGAACCCACCCCAAAATTGAAGAGAGAAATTAATTTTGTTCCATGCCATCAATTTTGTCCCACAATAGAGAGAGACGGGCTGGGTCTTGAAAGTGACGGGACGGTGTGTCAGGAAAAAAAAAAGTACACCACGTGAGGACATGAGGTGGGTTAGTACATGTGGGGCTTGATTAATTCCACCTTTCTCTCTCTCTTCCACAATTGTGAAATATCCTTTATCATCAATAGAGAGGAGAGAAAGTGCAGGCGTTGAAGAGACAAGACAAAGAAATTAGTTTTCGGTCTGCGCGCTTTTTTTTAATTCAACATTCGCGCATTTACTCTTATTTCAGTAAGGGTATTGTCTAGTATCGTCCTTAAGCTCTCAAAAATTTCTCATCAATGTATTGGAGACTTTAAAATAAATTAAGCTAGACAAAAACCCATTAAAAACCCCAAACTTGGCCTTTTGGACAATTGTCCGTGTGAAAATATAATTCTTTTTTTAATTTGTAATTTTCCCCTTTTTCCGTCTTGCTTTTAGACTAAATCACCAAACACTGGTGGAAGAGGTAAAACCCATATCAGAAATATCATGCACTCGACACTCCAATAGTCCAATACTCACAAGAAAGAGCAGTTTTTGATCAAATGAGTAGTAACAAATAGCATTTCATGATTTCATCCTTACATATTCTTATTTTCAACTTGCAATTTTCATAAAGATTCTGGCAAACACTTGTGAAAAGGCTTCAAACAATAATACAATCAATCAGAACAAAAAGCAGAAAATCTGCTTTTAACGGTCACGACACTGCGAAATGTCATGAATAAAAGCATCAATGACAGTTTCAATTGTACCCCCTTTGGAAACTGCTCTTCGACAAACCTCCTTAAGTTCTTTTGCTCTTCTTCTCATTTCTTTACCCTCGTCGCTTTCCAAATCCATGAACCGCTGAACGATTCCAGCAATTTCTTCCCTTGTGACCAAGTGTTCTTCTTCACCCATTCCTCTCCTCACTTTCCATCCAATCTTCCAGTCATCCACAATAGTCTTGGAGTTTGGTATTTGATCCCAGAATATTGGATACGTGAGGAAGGGAATTCCGGCAAAAGCACCTTCCTTGGTTGAATTCCATCCGCAATGACTCCAAAACCCGCCTGTTGAAGGGTGGCATAACACCTTCAATTGGTCACACCAGGGCACCACCATCCCCTTGTTTGACAAATCTGCTCAAAACATGGTTTTTACTTTTTAATCAAAGAAAATATAATTAAAGAGGGTAGAAAATTTGACATGTAAAAACTGGGAGATAAGGGAATATAGTTGAATTTTAGAAATTTAGTAAAATTTAGTATTTCCCAGGATTGATTATTGAAAGGACTAAATATAGAGCTTCAAACTTCATAGAAATGCTTACCACCACATCCCTCTTTAATCCGAGAAGCATCACCACGTGCCACCCACAAGAACCGAACGCCACTCATATCCACACCTGCAATTATTTCGTCCATTTGGGTTCTGGAAACAGAAAGGAAACTACCCTGAGAAATGTACAAAACAGAAGATTTGGGCTGAGAATCCAGCCATTGCATATAGCTGGTATTGCTGTTCTGGGAATCAGAGGAATTCTCCTCAAGTCTGAAGTGTGGTATTGCTGGACCGATGGAGTATATTGGGATTGGAATTGCTGCCTTTAGGGCGTCGATGGGTTGGGATTCGAGCTCGTAGATTGAAGGGAATAGAAGATATTGTGCTTTTGAGACCCGTGAAACAGCTTCACAAGCTATATGCATGGTTTTAAGTCCATCGCCGTAGAAGACTGTTGGAAGATCTGCAATGCGTGTTGGTGGAATTCCCGGTATGTAGTTTACCAACTCGTTTCCTCGTTCTGTTACATGCGAAAAATAAACTAAGGGCGTGTTTGATGGTCGGAATAGAAATGCACCATACACGGACTGAGATTCATCTTTTAAGCAAACTACGATGTCACGTCACTAATGAAATCTTATGTACGTCTAAAACAAACAATTGTATTTCAAAAACAGAAACCCCATTTCCTTTGTATTCAAACTTGGAAGTCTGCGGGTTTCTCCATACTCCAGCAGCATTCTGGCCTAATATGGTTTCTCCACACTTTAGCGGTGGAGGCAGGGGGGGACATCAGTCACACCCACACAGTGGCGGACGCAGGATTGAAATTTTCGCCTAATTTGCGGAGACCACTCTTCAGTAATTTTACAAAAAACATCTAAAAGTGTAATAAAAATATGTAGGAAATTGGAGGGAGTGCAGGGGCGGAACCCCCCTTTTCCACCCCTGCACCCATAACTTTTTACATACACGTGAGTCCCACACCCGTGTAGGTAGCCCTGTTGTTCTTCTATTCAGTAAAAAACCGGAGTGGACTGTCCGGTTTTTTGGGATAATTTTTGGGCTCGCAGTGAATATTAGCCACGCCATAAATTGTATTGATCAGTATCATTTGATATATAGGTTTTCGGAACGCTGTAATCCTACGGATAAAATGTAACGCGACTTAGAACATAATAATTTTAGTAAAAAATTGTCCCTAAAACACATCAACGATATTTTTTTATGAATACTCCCTCCGTCCCCAAATTTTGTTCTCTTGTTCTGTTCTAATCGGATCATAAACTAATTATAACCTTAAATCGGTAATGAATTTTATATTCAATATAGATCTTGTTTGATAGATCTCAATTAGTTTGATAATACAATATCTTTAAAATCACGTAAAACATCGTAAATTACGAGACATAATTAATTCAAAAGTAGCGCGAGCAAGAAGTGCTACAGACACATCTAAACACATATGTTGGCAAATCCAGAATCGTTTGATACACCATTGCCATATGCTCATGGAATTACCACACAAATAAAAACAAATTCGGACGCTTCTGTGTCCAAAAATCAGAATTCCAAACAATTTTTTCATTGTAAGAAGTGAAAAAGACCCACAAAAGAGCTACTAGGAGAGAATCCTTAATCCTAGTCCCTTCCTATCTCTTCCCTACTACTCCAGTACAATATGTAGCAGGAAGCGCACCTGAAACATCGACGGGGAATTGGCCATTTTGTTTGAGGAGATCAAAGTGATAGCACACAGTGAACACCGACGCCGGCATGATCCATAACGAAGCCACCGGAATATTCCTCCGATTACCGACGCTCCCCACCCACATCAGGCTAGTATCGTGGATAACAAGCCTCGGCTTCGGCGGCTCTAGCTGATCCAGCAGCCGCTCGAAGGGCTCTTCCATTTTGGTCTGTACAGCTTTCATAAAACCGGGAAAATCGGCGGCCCGGCCTATCTCCGACGGGATTACGTTAGGAATCGTGGCGAAGCGGAAGTTAGGCGGAGGCTTGGGGTCGGAGCCGAGGAAGCTGAGCCACTCCTCCGTCACGACGAAGGTGATTAGGATTTCGTCCTTTCTCAAGGCTAGAAGCTGGCAGAAGTTCATCATGGGGTTGATGTGGCCTCTGCCGGGGTAAGGCATCGCCACCACGTGGCATATTTTGGTTGGATCGTTGTTCATGGGTTCCATTTTTTGCTTTCTGATGGAAGCCTCTGTATGAATAGGAAGTGTGGAATGGAAATGGAGAGAGAAGCAGGGAGAGGAAGAGGAACAAGATGATGATTCTCTGGACTCTGGAGTAAGCAAAAGCAGAGATCAGGCTTTATGGGTTTTTGGAATGTTAGTTGAATTACGGGAATGCCCCTTCAAAAGTGTAAACCAAACCCAAAATATTTCCATCCAGATTTGTTGGTCCATTTTGGGGATTTCAACTTTTTTCCATTACTTTTTGTGTACTTTTTTCATACTTTACTCTTTAACTTTTGAAAATGGACAAATATTTTCGGACTTGAAAAAGTATGTTTGTGGACTAACAAATCCAGACGAATGAAGTATTATTTTTGGGTAATAAACCAAACAAAGTATGGTGCCCCATTTCCTGGACTCTTTACCATCCAATCAAAATTCAATTCACAACTCCACATATACATAGGCCCACCACCCATGGGCGGAGGAAGTAAGATGAGTTATTTGACTACTCTTACTTTAATTTCTTACAATTTTTTTTTATACTATAGAGCTAAATTTTATAATTTTGACCCCGTAAATTTTTTATAAATTGCCCCAATTTACTTAAATGCATAAAGTTCTCAAGTTTTTCCTTCTCTTCAAGAGTTGATAGTATTACAAATAAGGTCATGGTTCATTAGTTTTGAAATATATAAACCATTGGGAAAGCAAAAATGCATGTATCACTGTATATCTATGTTATAGTCGACCTGAATTTAGTTATTTCTTTGTACGAGCAAATAGAAAAAATAATTTGTATATATATTTAATTTTTGACTCCGCTAACCTAAAATTCTGATTCCGTCCTGAACCCACCTATATGGTTGGGCCCCATGTAGGTATGCCCCATGTATGTAAAAGATTGTGGTTGGACGATAGTGTATGTAGGTAGGCCCCGCTCTTTTGTGAGGAGTTATGGTTAGATGATTGCGACCATTTCTTCTATACATGTGCGTGAGTGTAGGGGAATGGGATTTTGCGCAAAACCTGCCAAAGTCCTTTTCACTTTTGAGAAGAATACAAAAGAGTGCAGGAAAATAGTCATCCGTCCCATTATCGTGTCTAACTTTTCTAGAGAGATTACTGGAGTAACTTGAAAGAGATTTGACATGGGATTTGTCGTACTCCCCCGACCCAATTTTTGGAATAATTGCTTATATTAAAGAAAACCAAACCAAAAAAATCAAGGGGATAGCCTTGAAATTCCAATCTTACAACCAAACAAGGCAAACACATAAAACAGTCATCCCTATTGGAAGAAAGAACATCAAAACAAGCTAAAGTTGGGCACTACTGCTGGAGCATATACAAAGGAATACCCCAGTCAAGGCAAAGCTTCACATTTTCTGTAGAATGTGGCAGTTTCCTCCACGAGAAAACACAAGCTTGGATCTCCTCCAAAACTCTATGCACCACCATATCCGACTCTACACCTACTTGCTGAAAAATTCTACAATTTCGCATATGTGATATATAGTAGCAGCCAAACTTAGTTTGTAAATGGAATTCCTTACAGACTGCCTTGTGCAATTACTAGACCCCCAAAAAAGCTCAGAAGTTAAATCCAGCTCTTGAGAGTTACCTCCACACTTGAGTCTGATCGCATTCCATATAGCAGCTGCAAATGGACATTGGAAAAATAGATGGTCATGCGATTCCACTCCCCCAACACACAGCACACAGTTACAATCATTGGTAATCCCTCAAACATGTAACCTGTCTTTTGTTGAGAGCCTACCAAGGATAGCTAACCACTGAATGAAAGTCCATCTAGGGACATGTTTCTTGTGCCAAACCATGTCATACCAATCCACCACTGGACGTTTAAAAAAAATTATCATAATCTATAATATTTTTTAAAATGTTGAAATCTTTGTTTAACAAAATTAATTGAGATTTATCAAACAAGATCCATATTGAATATAAAAAATATTATAAATTAAAAGATATCGATCATTTTTTGAGCTTTCCAAAAAAGAAAACAGACCCAAGAAATTGGGACAGAGGGAGTAGTAACTTTTTAGACAGCCTAATAATTGCTTTAAAATGTACTGGAGTATTCATTTCGTCCGGATTTGTTTGTTCTTGTTTTATTATAACCGGATAAAAAATTAGTAATTTTTTTAAATTGGTAAGTAATTATATGGCTAATATAGATTTTGTTTGATAGATATCGATTAGTTCTATAAGGTAATATTTTTAAAATTACATAAAAGATTATAAATTACTCCCTCCGTTCGGATTTTTTTGTCCATAAACATATTTTTTCAAGTCCCAAAATATTTGTTCATTTTCAAAAGTCAAAGGATAAAGTATGAGAAAATGAATAAACTCCAAAGGTAATGGGAAAAAAGTTAGAATCCCCAAAAAAGGACTAACAAATCCGGACGGAAGGAGTAATCATTTGAAAAGTGGCACGAACTCGCAAAATGGACTAACAAATCTGAACGATCAAATATGACTTCCGATTTGAAATTGATAATCAATTTTAGCACCCTAATTTTTGATAACCGCACTTCAATATTTGTATTCTAGGGTTCAAGATACCCATAACATAAACACCAAAAATAGCTCTATTTAAATACAAGGGCACAAATCAAATTTTATTAAATTTCTATTGATATTTTTGACAAGTTAACATCCATTTTGGAATGTTTCAAAATGGAATAAATCAATATGAGACGGAGTAAGCACTACAATTTTAGAGACCAAGTTCCAGTCCAATGTGGGTTATAGGTAGTCAAGATTGACTCGCAATAATGATCAAAATCGTTCATTTACAGAGCTCATTAAGTACATCGTACATGCAAAAAACAGCTTCATCGAACAAAGATTATTGCATGAACACCACAAATTCGCGTTGGGCCATTTAGGTTCCAAATATCTTTTTGTCAGTTTCACTTGCACAAATCACTACAAGAAAAAACACATTCGGCGACCAAAACAATTTTAGTCGCGGATTGTAGCACCTTCAGCAACTAATTTTTGTTTGTCGCCGTTTGTGATACTTTAGTCGACAAACTAATTTTAGTCGCTGATTGTAGCACCTTCAGCAACTAAAATGTTTTTTTGGTCGCCGTATTCAATTCCTTTGGCAACCAAATAAATTTTTGTCGCCGTATGCAAGCCCTTTAGCGACCAAATATCGACTTTAGTCGCGGAATGTTTAGCGCCAAAAGGCGCCAAGCATAAATCTAGTGGAGACATCCAGCGACAAAAAATTTTAGTCGCCGTTGGAATATTAAAATATATAATATAATACAATATATAATATATTTATTATAATGTAAAAAGAATATATAAAATGATACTCTCTCCATCCCATTTTGTTTGTCAATTTTTGATAATCGTGTCAGTTTTCAATCGCTTATATCCTTTAATATTGATCTCCAAATATATGCAATATGGATCTTGCTTGATAGTTCACAATTTATTCTATTATACAAAGTTTTTAAAACGGTGAAAAACATTATAGATTGAAAGATATAAGCAAATTTTAGGCGTAGCAGAAAATGGAATAATTGACAAACAAATTGGGACGGAGGGAGTACTATATATACATATTTGTTTACAAATATAACATGAAGACATGGGTAGCGCAGTGGTTAGGTGTTGGGTTAACAAGTGGGAGGTCATGGGTTCAATTATTGGCAGGTGCAGGTGTAGTTTAGTTAATTCTGGAGCTGCCATGTGGCACTTTAAAATATTTTTATTTATTTCGCATGAACGGTTTTGGTCGCCGTATGGGTAACCAATGGCGACAAAATGTTTTAGTCGTCGTATGGCTAATCTTTGGCGACCAACCTTATTTTTGGTCGGCATATACCTTCCCAGATGAGGTGTCAGCGACAAACGAGGCGACTAAAATATTGATCGCCAAAATATTAGGGCAACTAAAAATAGACCTCTGGCGACAAATTTTTTAGTCGCAAAAAGCGATTTTTCTTGTAGTGAATATGTTCTGGTCATCCACTAATCGAAATTTGATCAAGCTAATTTTTTTATCTCGATGTATTTATGATAATAAAGATTTTCATGTAGACCCGTTTTGGCTCACAAAAGTCCAATCTGAATTGAACTGGATCTAAGAAAACTAGAAGGAAGCTTTGTCTCAATTTTGGAGGAGCAGTGTGTGTTGTGCATTGGTGCACCACACGTTGTGTGCAATGTTGTCAACTTATCTTGGGTTACGTTATTTGAACAGAACCATTTATATGTTTTAAATTATTGAGAATATTCAAAAAAAAAAAAAAAAAGCATCTAGACTAGTGGGATATTAATTCTTATGTTTTCAAAATACGTTTGTCTTAAAAAAATGGTTAGAAATGATTGTTCAAAAATATATGTAAGGAATCGATCATGCGATAAAATTGAATTTTTACATAAACTGAAATGTTCAGATGAAATAAAAGGACCCAGAATGGGCCCATAATGCATGCTCAACACACACACTACTCCCCAATTGCGGATACATTGATGTCTTGAGCGGACACATATGGGCTTACATATCTATAGGGAAGGTCAGCGTTCGTTAATAGTTGGCCAAAGTCAAAAGCTGACCAGCCACTCGAAAAGTGGTAAGTGTCCATTTCTGTAGCATGACACGTAGAAAATCCACACAGGTCAGGCTTGCGTGCGGGGCGATCAGCCTTGTGAACGCACCAACACGAGAACCCTAGCAGGAGCCCATTGTGCGCTCCACTAAGGCCCGATGAAGGGCACTGGTTTATAGCTATGGGCCATTCTAACATGAAGAAAAGCCCATAAGCAATGCGACTGGTGCAGTCCAGAGACATGGGCGAGAATGCATGAAATTAGTTGTTTATATTTAGCCCATGCGTTATGCCTGCTTCGGTCTCTAGAATTCAAGACTGTAAAATTTCATCAATCGAGAGGTGCGGGTCTTCGTCGCTTTACTACTCAGAATCGAACTCCGATGGATCGTCAGACGGCGGCGATTTTGCCGGAATCGGAGGGTGAGACTCTCTGAAGAGTATGTGCTTTATGTGGGATGAAGAGAAGGGTTAAGAGTTGATTGAGATTTCATTTGATGGGAAGAGAACGAGTGGAGTGGTTTATTCATAGCATTTTATGATGATAAGTGAGGTTTCACTAACTATGAATTTAAAAAAAAAACCCCAAATTAGGGTCCCCAAAGTTTATTAAGCCTTTATATATGTATATATCTAGTCCAACTAGTTTTTGTATATGGCTAGGTATAAATAAACCCAATACAAAGTTGAAATTGATAAAAAATTACCTTCGGTCAATATTCAACAATGCCTCAAGAAAGATTAAATGGATTGGTTATGTTATCCATTGAGAAGCATTTGGTGAAGAAGCTTGACTATCAAGACTTAATTAATACGTTTGAATGTTAGATTCTGAAGTGTTCTACGTATTTGCTTTTTTTTGTTTTGGTGCTAAGATGTGCTATAATTTTGCATCGGTGAACTTTTGGTAATGGTTATTTATTATGAATATTTGTTGAACAATATTAGCTTGAAAATATATAGAGGCCCATTTTATGACTTTGCTTTCGGCCTCCGAAATCTTAGAGTTGGCTTTGTCAATTATCATAGTTTTTGGATGATTAGTGAGCTTTCACTAATTTGAGGAGTTGGTAGTTGACTAGTTGGTCGATTTTTTGAATTTTTACTACGAAATTAGAACTTTATAGAATTAGTGAAATGCCACTAATTTTTTGGGTCGCCCGAAGTGGTCTGCCGGAGGTGGGGTGGTGGTCGGCAGGAGGGAAGAGTTAATTTTTTTGAATTTTCTGTATGAAATTAGAACTTTTTAAAATTAGTGAAATGTCACTAATTTTTTGGGTCGTCAGAAGTGGTCAGCCGGAGGTGGGGTGGTGGTCGGCAAAAGGGAAGAGTTAATTTTTGTGAATTTTCTGTACGAAATTAGAACTTTTTAAAATTAGTGAAATGTCACCAATTTTTTGGGTCGCCAGAAGTGGTTAGCTGGAGGTGGGGTGGTGGTCGGTCAGGAGGCAATAGTTGATTTTTTTGAATTTTCTGTACGACGAGACTCATAAATGGGCCAGAAACAGGCCCGTTTATTCGTATCATTCCCAATTAGAACTTTTTAAAATTAGTGAAATGTCACTAATTTTTTGGGTCAACGTAAGTGGTCGGCCGAAGGTGGGGTGGTGGCCGACAAGGAGGCAAGAGTTGATTTTTTTGAAGTTTCTGTACGAAATTAGAACATTCTAAAATTAGTGAAATATCACTAATTTTTTTGGGTCACCTGAAGCGGCGGCTGAAGGTGGGGTGATGGTCAGCCAGGAGGTAGGAGTTGATTTTTTTTTTTTTAATTTTTGTACGAAATCGAAATTTTTTGTCTTTATGTTCGATTGCAAAAATTCCTTATTCTTCCCTTTAAAAATGTCAAATGTTTTTCTTTCTATTGCAAAAGTTCCTTGTCCTTCTTTTTAAAATTGTGAAATATTTTAGATTTTTTGCTAAGTGTCCCTTTATTTAAAGACCACAAGATAATTGAAGCAATCTCATTATTTTTTTTAACAAAAATCAAAGCTAAACTCTAAGCCGGCTACTACAAAAATAGTTAAAGATGACACATTAAAAATTGAAACAATGATAGTTTGTGTAAAACAGTCATCGAAAATATGAGGGCAGAGTTTGGATGTCAGTCTATCTTAAAAACTGTCATCTTTGCGATATAGGATGACAGTTTAGAATAAAAGTGACATTATTATCTTTTTCTTTATTGTCAATTTTTCCTTAAAAGTGAAATTAAAAGTATGAATTTATGTAACTGATATTAAAAGTTTAAATTTTTTATGACGCTTTATAAGCGTCATTGAAACATATAAAACTGTCATCTTATACTTTCAATGTCTAAGATGATAGTTTAATCCAAAACTGACATTAAAAGTGCTCAGCTTAATTTTTTTTGAAAATATAGTATAAATTTTTTTGATGGTCTTTTGTTAACAACAAGCATCCTAGATCAATTGGTATCACACGCACACGCGCGCGAGGAACTTAAGGTCTTGAGTTCGAGTCCTATGTAGGCGCCACGTGAGCTCCACTGGGCGGCCATGCGAGAGCCATGTGTTCGAACTAGAATTTGTTTTTTTTGGAATGAGAAGATAGATTAGATAACAGTTTAAAACAGTCATCTTTTGTTGCAAAGATGACAGGTTTACACTGTCATCTTATATGTTTCAACTTTCAATGACATTTTTTGACCGTCATAACAAATCTAGACTTTTAATGTCACCTCCAAAGATGACCGTTAATGACACTTTTTCACTGTCATGGTTTAAGGTTTTTGTAGTAGTGGCCTTATATTATGTTTTAGCATTTTTATTTGTATTTTATCAAACAACATGCAACTAATAATATTGGACTCCCATCGAACAGTGCCACCCCCATATCAAAATTTTGGCTTCACCACTGGCCCCTCTTAAGCAATCCTAAAGCACCCCATTGTCAAGACTATTACTCAATTACGCCTCTACTACACAACATCCATCGGTGTAAAAATAGTGTCACTTGCCACCGTCGTGAAAATACCACCTGCCGCATGGCTTGCGGGGTTATTAGGGTTTAGAAAATGCTTTCTTGCAATCGGGTTAAAATCAGGGGGGATGGGGAAAAGATCGGGGTTTTGGAATTTAGGAGTGGCTTTGGTGGCCATTGGTAGGTGCGTGGAAGTGGTAGGATTTGGGATTTTGGGGAGTTAGAGTTTCTTGAGGGTGGTGCATTTGAGTTGAATTACATTGTCGTAATACAAATTTTGATGTCTCAATGCGAAAGTTCAAAGTTTAAATTTTAGAATATTCACGGTTGCGATTTTAACATCTCAATCGCGCTAGTGTTCATGGGCTGCATTTATTTGGATGACCCTTATCGTTCAGTTCATAAATCTAGCTGAGTTTCTATAAACTATTGCGGGCTTGAATACGACCTACAGTGGCCATTGAAAATTCGGTGGAATCTGGTTTGTAATCTAAACAAATTATAGTAATTTTTAATAACTTTTTAAAGTTATTTTTAAATACGGTCTACTATTCAAATTAATTTATGATTTTTAAAAACTTAAATTTATGGTGTTATAAGATACTAAATACTTCATTCGTGTTCAATCTTAATCTACTTTGAAAAAGTTCAATGTTTAGGTCGAAAATTGAGTAGAATTTACATATTTTTTTTAATTTCTTTTATACCCAATTAAAGATCTCAGGGCTATTTTAAGTGGTGTAAAATTTCTTAAATTATAAACGAAAGTAGTTTATTTTTCTTTCAAAAATTGTACTACCTCCGTCCTAAATAAGTGTCCCATACTCTCTCTCTCTCTCCTACCTTTTTCAAATAAAAAAAATAAGTGCTTCCATGTATCATTTTTCAAATTTTTTCGCACTGAATTAAAGTATTCATCGTGTACTTTAATTCGGTGCGAAAAAATTCGAAATATCATACTTGGAAGCGCTTAATTTTTTGATTTGAAAAATGGCACTACTTTTCGTAGTGGACACTTATTTAGGAATAGAGGGAGTATATATTTTTTCGTAATGTACTACTCTGCTTAACTCTGCGTGACAGGAAGATAATTTAACTATGTATAGGAAAAGTTTGGAAGTTAGTATGAAAATACAGTTCTTCTTTTTAATTTGTAATTTTTCCCTTTTTTCGTCTTGCTTTTAGACTAAATCACCAAACACTTGTGGAAGAGGTAAAACCGATATTAGAAATGTCATGCACTCGACACTCCAATAGCCCAATACTCACAAGAAAGAGCAGTTTTTGATCAAATGAGTAACAAATAGCATTTCATAATTTCATCCTTACATATTGTTATTTTGAACTTGCAATATTCATAAAGATTCTGGCAAACACTCGTGAAAAGGCTTCAAACAACGATCCAATCAATCAGAACAAAGAACAGAAAATCTGCTTCAACGGTCAAGACATTGCGAAATGTCATGAATAAAAGCATCAATGGCAGTTTCAGCTGAACCCCCTTTGGAAATTGCTCTTCGGGAGACCTCCTTAAGTTCTTTTGCTCTTCTCCTCATTTCTTTCCCCTCGTCGCTTTCCAAATCCATGAACCGCTGCACCATTCCAACAATTTCTTCCCTTGTGACCAAGAGTTCTTCCTCACCCATTCCTCTCCTCACTTTCCACCCAATCTTCCAGTCGTCCACAATAGTCTTGGAGTTTGGAATTTGATCCCAGAATATTGGATACGTGAGGAAGGGAATTCCGGCGAAAACACCTTCCTTGGTTGAATTCCATCCGCAGTGACTCCAAAACCCGCCTATTGAAGGGTGGCATAACACCTTCAATTGGTCACACCAAGGCACCACCATCCCCTTGTTTGACAAATCTGCCCAAAACATGGTTTTTACTTTTCAATCAAAGAAATAAAACAAAAACGTATCAAACACATTATAACACCTGACGAAACAACAAACATGATCTAAGATAATGGAAAATTTGACATGTAAAACTGGGAGATGCATAAACATAGTGGAAGTTTAGAATTTCGTAAAACATGTTTTGTGGGGGTTTTAATATCATGTTTGGCATGACACTCTTCAGAAACTATTTTCGTAAACAAAAAGCTCATTACTTTAGTATCTTATCGCTTATTAACGAATCTAAATTCTGAGAATTTGAGAAGATTGCTTTTATGCTTTCTCAAACCAATCTAAGTTTTGGTTTTTAAGTCCTCAACTACTGAAGGTTTTAGTCTTTCGCACGACTGATTGTGAAAACACCAACTAAATATAAAGCTTCAAACTTAATAGATATCTTACCACCACATCCCTCTTTAATCCGAGCAGCATCACCACGCGCCACCCAAAAGAACCGAACGCCACTCATATCTATCCCTGCAATGATTTCATCCATTTGGGTTCTGGAAACAGAAAGGAAACTGCCCTGAGAAATGTACAAAACAGAAGATTTGGGCTGAGAATCCAGCCATTGCATATAGCTGGTATCGCCGTTCTGGGAATCAGAGGATGTCTCCTCAAGTCTGAAGTATGGCATTGCTGGACCGATGGAGTATATTGGGGTTGGAATTGCTGCCTTTAGGGCGTCGATGGTTTGGGATTCGAGCTCGTATATTGAAGTGAGTAGAAGATATTGTGCCTTTGAGACCTGTGAAACAGCTTCACAAGCTATGTGCACGGTTTTAAGTCCATCGCCGTAGAAGACCGTTGGAAGATCTGCAATGCGTGTTGGTGGAATTCCCGGTATGTAGTTTACCAACTCGTTTCCTCGTTCTGTTACATGCGAAAAATAAACTAATGGCGTGTTTGATGGTTGGAATAGAAATGTACAATACACGGACTGAGATTCATTTTTTAAGCAAACTACGATGTCACGGCACTAATGAAATCTTATGTACGTCTAAAACAAACAACTGTATTTCAAAAAACAGAAACCCAAATTTTCCTCTGTATTCAAACATGTAAGTCTGTGGGTATGTTCTGAGCCCAGCTCACGTACCACTTTATTGGGCGTTCATTGCTATACCATCATTTGCTTTATTATACTCGATGGACGAGGTCGTAGTAGATTCAGCCATTATTATCAAAGCTATTGGACATCAATGATATGAACACAACAACCAATTACAACACCAACCACAACCACAAGCCCTTATATACACGTGACTCCCACATCCGTGTATGTATTGTAGCCGTATTGTTCTTCTATTTGTCCGTTTTTTTTGGATAATTTTTGGGCTCGCAACGAACATTAGCCACGCCATAAATCGTATTAATCAGATATTATCCTACAGAAAAAAAAAAAAAAAAAACACATGCCATATGCTCATGGAATTACCACACACATCAAACAAAATGGGACGCTTCTGTGTCCAAAAATCGGAATTCCAAACAATTTTTTTTAATTGTAAGAAGTGAACAAGACCCACAGAAGAGATACTAGGAGAAGTTTTTAAGTGCCGGTAGCCCGGTAGGGTACCACATGAACCTCCTTCGGCGAATCCAGACCGTTTGTTGGCCCGGAGTGCCCCAATGTATTTGGGTACACAATGTCACTCCTCCCTGCGACTGCTCTAACAACAGACTTGCCGGTGCGGATGCGATGTCGAATGATATAAAAGACTTAATTAAACATCTTCCTAATACCAATTGGTTTTAGGAGAGATGGTAGAAAAGCGGTCCGACACCGTGCATTTCGGCTTTGAGCGGTCCATATTGAGAGAGAGAGAGAGAGAGATATGGTGTTTTAATCCGGGTCATTCAATACAATTTTGGACAGCCCTGGATGCGCCGAAGGAGACCACGTGTGGGTAACCTACCGGCACCCAAAAAAATTTCGCACCTGAAACATCGACAGGGAATTGGCCATTTTGTTTGAGAAGATCAAAGTGATGGAACACAGTGAAAACCGACATCGGCTGCGTCCAAAATGAAGCCACCGGAATATTCCTCCTATTTCCGACGCTCAGCACCCACCTCATGTAAGTATCATGGATAATAACGCTCGGTTTCGGCGGCTCCAGACGATCCAGCAGCTGCTCGAAGGGCTCTTCCAGCTTGGTCCGGGTAGCTTTCCAAAACCCGGGGAAATCGGCGCCCCGGCCTCTCTCCGACGGGATTACATTAGGAATCGTGGCGAAGCGGAAGTTAGCCGGCGGCTTGGGCTCGGAGCCGAGGAGGCCGAGCCACTCCTCCGTCACGACGAAGGTGATTAGGATTTCGTCATTTCTCAAGGCTAGAAGTTTGCAGAAGTTCATCATGGGGTTGATGTGGCCTCTGCCGGGGTAAGGCATCGCCACCACGTGGCATCTTTTGGTTGAATCATTGTTCATGGGTTCCATTTTTTTTTTTTGGCATTCTGATGGAAGCCTATGTATGAATAGGAAGAGTGGGGAGTAATAATTGGATAGGGAACGAAAATGGAGAGAGAAGCAGAAGAGAGGAAGAAGAAGAAGATGATGCTCTGGAGTAAGCAAATGCAGAGGGCTGGCTTTATGGGTTTTCGGAATGTTAGTTGAATTACGGGAATGCCCCCTTCAAAAGTGGAAACCAACCAAAAGATGTTGTGCATATCAAGGTTACGAACGTCATACTGTACCGGCCAGTACATATCAATTTTGTATAAAGTCGGTACCAAGGATCCCAATACCGTCTCGTGTTCAATACCGGGCCGTATTGTCCGGGTACTATCCGTGCCGACAAATATCGGGCATATCGGTCAGAATTGCAGATACCGGGCGACAAATGGTGCAGCAGTGGGTACCTTCCTCTCTCCCTAGCCTCTACGCACTTTTGTACCCACTTGGATTGGTCAATTATCACTGGGCCCTCCTCACCCCAACCCCAACGTGATTGGTTGGTCCAGCTTTCTATGGGGTGGAATGTGATTAGCAGTAATGGGTGGACCCCATTCACTTGAAAAGGGCAAAAAGTTCCTTCAAAAACAAACAAAAAGTTCCAAAAATATGGCAAAAAAGTTCATTTTGAAGACTTGAATTTGCTGTGGCAGTGAAAATTCTCATCAACTATGGGTGAAAATTACAATTACATACATATCGTTATGGTAAATTCGATAGGATACCCAGTATCTACCGGTACCAGTAATGTACCGTAACAATAAGAAAACCGATGCTCGAGCCGATACAGTATTCAGAACCTTGATCTCTATATCTCTATTTTAGAGACTGGAAGTAAACATGATGAGAGATTTTATAATTTTCCCCATCTTTTACTCAACATTTTGTACTTTATAAAAGAATCTTGGAGGGATCTATCGTCATTTTTAGATATTTGGTCTCCAAATTTACTTTTGGGTCTCTAAATATAGAGACTCACACCTCCATTTTGGTTAGTAAATCTCTAACAAGGACGATAAGTCCTTCCAAAAAGTACAAAAAATTAAGAAAAAAATGAGATAAATTATAAAATTTTCCTTCAATATGTCACATTCGGTTCCTTAAATAGAGATATAGAGATGCATTGAAGATGCCACGTAGAGGATTTGCGCAAAACCCATGCCAAACCTCGTTCAACTTTTGAAGAACGGAAAAGGGTCCAGTAAAGTAGTCATCCGTCCCATTTTCGTTTCTAACTTTTTGAGGGAGTGATAACTGACAATTTTTGAAGAACAGAAAAGAGTCGAGGAAAATAGTCATCTGTCCCATTTTCATTTCCAATTTTTTTAGGGAGTGTGATAACTGACAACATAGATTTGACATGGGTTTTGCGCAAATCCTATACACTAATGCACATGAAAAAGACAGGAAAATGGTCGTTTCAAACTTTTTAAGGGGTGTTCCGCTAAGTGATTTTTGGTTTTTAGTTTTAGTTCCGCTAAGTGATTTTTGGTTTTTTGGTTTTTAGTTTTAGTTTAAAATTAAAACTTGTTCCGCTAAGTGATTTTTTGATTTTTTTGGTTTTTAGTTTTAGTTTAAAACTAAAAACTTGTTCCAGTAATAGGTTTTTTGCTTTTTGATTTTTTGAGTTGTGTTACCAAATTACCAATCTGCCCTCGTACCCTAACAACTCCTAAATGTTTGATTTTTTTAAAGTCACGGGACACACGAATGTGAATGGGTATAGAACTTCCAATTTTTTTTGCTAATCTCATCTTACCATAGGTTTGTCTTTTAATAATTTTTCAGATGATAAAAAAATGAAAACAAGTTGATGTGTTTCCTTTATAAATTTTTTTTGACAGACGTATAAGGGGAGGGCAAATTTATATTTTTGTTAGCGGAATGAAGTAAACTTTTGGTTTAAAACAAAACTGATTTTTTCTTATAGTTTTTTGTTAGTGGAATGAAGTAGTTTTGGGATTAAAACTATAGCTGGTTTTTTTTTAGTGGAACGGGGCCTAAAACAGTGTAATGAGCTTTAAAATGTATTTTATTTTTCGAATATGTATTCCAATTTGAAATTGGTAACCGATTTTGGCATTCTAACCACGCTCAAATATTTTTGTTCTAGGGTTCAAGATACACAAAATATATACACTAAAAAACAAATATTGGAACATGGTTATCAAAAAGCGAAGTGACAAAATCATTTTCCTTTGAAATTTGATTGATGAAAATAGTACTAGTTCTATTTCTACACAAAAACAGATAATATTTTATCAAGTTTTCATTGATATTTTTGAAAAGTTGACATCCATTTTGGGATGTTCCAAAATAGAATAAATCAAAATGAGAAGGAGAGAGTATTACAATTTTAGAGACCAAGTTCCAGTACAGTGTGGGCTTATATGTGGTCAAGATTGACTTACAATAATGATCAAAATCATTTATTTATAGAGCGTTGGCACAGGGACGAACCCAGAAATTTCACTACGCATGGGCAAACCTATATAAATCATAGGAAAAAAATTTCAATTATTTTTTCCTACATAAAACTAGAGAGATTTTTTTTTCTTACAGGGGCGACCGCCCCTATTGGCACGCCCCGGCTCCATCCCTGGTTGGGTCGTTTAGGTTCTAATTTTTTTGTTTTTGTCAATTTCTCTTGCACAAATATATTCTGGTCATCCACTAATTGAAATTCGATCAAGTTAATTTTTTGCCCCGATGATTTACCAACGATAATAAAGATTTTCACGTAGGCCCATCGTGGCTCACAAAAGACCAATCTGAACCAAAATATCTAAGAAAACTGAAAGGATATCAATCTGAAGTTCTGAACCAAATCTCGATTTTGGAGCTGCAGTGTGTGTCGCATTGGTGCATGACACGTCATGTGCAATATTGTGGAACTTATCTTGGGTTACGTTATTTAATCAGAACCACTTATATATTTTAAATTTATTGAGAATGTTCAAAAAATATCATCCAGACTGGTAGGATATCAATTCGTATGTTTTCAAAATACGTTCGTCTTAAGAAAACGGTTAGAAATCATCTTTCAAAAATTAATGTAAGGTAAATGAAATCCATCAATCAATTATTGATATCTAATAAAATTGAATTTTTACATAAACTATTTGATCAACAAGGGAAAAAAATAAGAAGAAGAAATGTTCATCAAATAAAAGGACCCAGAATGGGCCCTAATGCATGCTCGACACACACTGCTCCCCAATTTCGGATACAATGATGTCTTGAGCGGATACATGTGGGCTTATATATCTCAAATGATTCAAAAAACTAATTGTGTCTGAAGTTGTGTTCTAACATTGTTTTATACAATAATCAAAAAATAAATACTTTTAGTCCATTTTTTTCACTTTCATGATTAATCATCAACTCTAAATGGTTTTTTAGAGACAAAAAAATTATACTTAAGGTTTTTGAACAAAATTACACTAGAGATGATCTAAAGTTGTATACATGATGCCAAAATGTCGGCCTAGGAGAACCCCATCCTTCTTATGCTTGTTTTTGCCACATTAGAAGAAGATAACAGTTCCACAATTTCTACACAACTTATGAACAAAGTTTTTAATTTTTTTATAAGACAAACTAACAAACTCACGGAATTTTAAAGCAAGGGCGGAGCCAGGATATTAATCTACCCCGGGCTATATATATATATATATATATATATATATATACACACTAAAAAGAGCTTTATAACTAATGTCCAATAAATTTATACATAACTATGTAAATGTCCTGAATCCTGGCTTGGGCACCGATTTTTCTACTAGGAAAAATTTGTTGTTTTCAAAATTGGGAAATTTTCACACATAAATTTACTAAACTAAGTATTTTATTAATAGACAAAAAAAAATGTGTGAATTTTCAATTGAGGTGTGAAAATCACTCTCCCAAAATTGATCTTTGTAACATTTTTTTTTTGGTGCTACGGAAATACGATCTTTGTAACATTACCCACAAGTAAGAGTCAAATAAACACGTAAAAATAGGAGTACATAGTATACGTGTACTTTCAGTAAACAGTTGCAAAAGACGCTCCGAGAGATTTATTTATGACAATTCCAGTCGATCCGATCCAATTCGATCTGTCCCCGTCCAGTTCGGGCTGGAATTTCGAATTTTTTTTCAGGAATTGGGTTGGAGGTGATTCTACATACCCCCAACCTGGTTTTATTACACATCTAATATGTTATTCACATTTACCTCAAAAATTAATATTACTAGGGTTTCCCCAATAAATATATATATATATATATGATCTCCTTCTTATAAGGGGCCCTTATTGAACTTTACCATAAGGACCAAACCAATTTTCGTGTTTCCGGACCTAATTTTGACGATCCAAACCGCTCAATGTTTTTAAAACGTGTTTTTAAGGGCCCCTGCCAGAAATCATAAAAAAATACCCGGAAGGGCTTGATCCGATTAGTTTTCGATAAAAATGTTAGGGGCCCTTAAAAACACGTTTTAAAAACATTGAGCGGTTTGAATCGTCAAAATTTTATCCGGAAATGGAAGGTTCTTATGGTAAGTTCAATAAGGGGTCCTTATTGGAAGCTCCTTGTATATATATATATATGCCCAGCTTCCAGTCAGGGGCTTTTGGGTGTTTTGAAGGTTTTAAAAATTGTTTTGACAAAATCCAAACCGTCCAATGTGTTTAAAACGTGTTTTTAAAAACTGCTCGGATCAAGGTCTTCCCGGTAATTTTTTTTGATGATTTCTCGCGGGGGCCCTTAAAAACACGTTTTAAACACATTGGACGGTTCGGATCATAAAAAAAATATCGAGAACGTGGAGGTTCGGAGGTCCGGAGCCCGAACTAGAAGTGCTCTCTCTCTCTCTCTCTCTCTCTCTCTCTCTCTGTATATATATATATATATATATATATATTAGTTTATACATAGTAATACATTTCATTCTTCACATTCTCAAGCAACGCCTCCCTTCATCAGCTAAGTGATCTGTCACCTCTCTTCACCACCAATCCGATCTGTCCCCGCTCCGTTCAGGTTGGAGTTTCAGAGATTTTTTTTGGGATCGGATTGGATTTGGAGGAAAAAAAATCGAGAATCGGGTTGGAAGCGGTTCTACATACCCCGACCCGGTTTTATTACACATCTAATATACTATTCACATTTACCCCAAGAATTATTATTAATTAATAGGATTTTCCCACTATATATATTAGTTTATACATAGTAATACACTTCATTCTTCACATTCTCAAGCAGCGCCTCCTTTCACCAGCTAAGTGCTAATGGAAAGGAACTAAATAGAAATCCCTTGACTACTATGTTTTGGATAGTATTGAAACTTTAAGTTTGGATGTTGATTGTAATTTGGTCTTTGTAAGTTAACTTAGTTGGTAATTCCAGACTTCAAAGTTGGAATTCTCGACTGTTATGTAATATTTTTATTTGGTTGATTGGGATTTTTAATGAAATTTTGCAAATTGTAGCCATGTTTTTCACTATTTGGTGGTTTGGATATCAAATATGTTGATAAAGCCTAAAGGGTATTTTTCTCGATTTTTTAATTTATTTTTGGTTTGTTTTTTTTGAGATGATTCCCCTTTCCCCCATTCGGGGGACGGGTCGGAGACAGAGACAGATATGAGGTTCAAGAATTGGAGGCGGGGATGGTCAAATCCATCCTTGATTTGCACTGCTACCCATCCCTTTAGAAAAGTGGTAAACTTGGTACACTACATTCCCTTCGAATTGATAATGACTCTTCAAATTATCAGATAATCAATACTAGTATTTATGATTGGTAATGAAAGGAGTAATCATTTTAACGAAGTAAATTGTCACGGATATTAATACACTTTTTCCGGATACCAATGTATCTTTTATATATTATCTTCCGCCTAATGGGCGGCGGTTAGCTTAGTTGAATTCCTCTCATGCCATTGCTGAGACTTGTGTGGATTTGTAGGTAGGGCCTTTGGCCAACTAGTCGCCTATGTGGTGCCGTGATGATGACCTGTCCTATTCAGACAGTAGCTATGGCTCAACCGGACATTCCACAGCGGGTCGGGAATCCCAATAATCACAGCCGTGGGGAATTGATACGCTGGTTGCTCCTTCCCATCCTTTTTGCGCGCAGTTAAAAAAAAAAGGTCAGGGAGTTAACAAGAACCTTTTGCCCCGTTTGGATGCCAGAGATGGTTTGGGTGGATTTGTAATGAGGGCGGATTAAAGAGTGGATTTGTAATGAGGGTGAATTTGTAATGAGGGCGGCTCCACCTCCTAAGAAGAGTGGAATTGTATGTAAGGTGTTTGGATGGTATTTTGAGAAGGAGGATTTGAAGGGTGGATTTGGTAGGATAAGAGGGGCAAATGACTTAATTGCCCCCAATTTGTTATTTAAATAAACAATATAGATTAATTTCACTATAATTCAATAAATACATAATAATTACAAAAAATAGATAATAAATACATAAAATTATTTAAACTATATTACAAGTTAAAATTTATTTGGGGGATAAAATATTTAGACTTTATCTTGAAAAAAAAAACTATACAGCCAACAATTGTGCATTTCAATAGTTATGTAGATACAAATTTAATTGTTTAAGTTATAGGAGTAGTAATTAAAACTAAATTCATTATATATAATTATAAACCAATAATTACCCTGGCTGTTGGATTGGTCTCAATAAATATAGACCATTGGATCTGGGCATTGTGATAAGAAGCAAACTATCAGATTATTTTTCCCACTTTGTTAACATCGTCACCACAGAATTAGAAGCAGTGCCAGAGGAATTAAAAGCAGAGAGGGTCGAGAACTCTCTTCTCCCATCGTCGGCGTACCTAAGAAATGATACAAGGCATTTTTGTTTGATTATACCACATATGAGTCACCTTGATCCTTTTTTCGAACCAAGTCCGAGTCCCATTCATTGTGAACCTTAGTAAACCGGATGTTTGGAG
>JAXBDA010004446.1:0-28943 GCA_036023075.1 Gaultheria prostrata | reverse complement strand
CCCTCTCCCTGACACAACCCATTTTATTTATATTAACCACTCATTCAGATTTTCTTTTTTTTATTTTTATTTTAACTCATTTTCTTATTTAATGATTTCTTAATTAATTAATTTATTTATCCCCCTCCTTTAATTAATTAATTTATACTATTTATATTAATTCATTTCTTTATATTAATTTATTTTTTCATTTAATTCATTTCTTTTATTTATTTAATATTATTACAACCTTGTACTTCATACAATTGACGAGAATGTTGTGGGTTATTTTTTAACCACTTGCTATTGAGATCCCCTCCAGTTCCAATCCGAGAGCGCCAGGAAATAGCTATTACCTGTATTAGCGATCACATCATGCAAGTTTTCTTACACCCTCATTATCCAGAACCACCCATCCCAACATGGAGGTGGAAATATGCATCAGACGAAGATAAAGAATGGGCTGTTCGTTATGAACTATGTCTTTCTTTTTGGTTCGAAGTAATAGATATAGTGTCGGGACCGCAATTTGGAGGCAATATTGATTAGAATTTGGAGGAGATTTATTATTATTGATTAGAATTCTCTGATGGTTGGTCCCATCTGTGGACTTCCATTTTGCCTTTCCATTTTTTCCCAACTTTCTTATATGTAAGCTTCTACCTTTCAGATTAATAACACAACCCTTTTGACAAAAAAAAAATTTAGTACAACACCAAGTGCGCTAGAAGCAGAGTTTATTTATTATTCACTGTTAAGACAAATTAACTAACTAATTAAAATAGTATAAAAAAATTAACTATAAGGTCAAATTTAAATGGAAAAAAATAATTTACTTAAGCGTTAATGAAATTAAAATTAATTCATTGATTAAATAAATAAAGAAATGCATTAAATAAATAAGATAAAAATTTAAGAAATTAAATAAAAATGAAATTTAAGGAACAAGAGATAAATAAATATCTTAAACAAATAAGATAAAAGAATTAATTTATAATTAAATAAGAAATTAGAAAAAAAGAAAAAAAAAGAAAGAACAAAAGGAGAAGTGGGTGGGGCCGATTGGGGTAGTTTTGAGAAAGGGGTGGGGTCGGTTGGTGGGGGGTGTGAGAGGGACGGGGAGGATAAGCTCTCCCAAAAAAAATAGTCTCAAACGGTCCTAAAAGGTGTTTGTTTCAAAGGGTGTGTGACTAGACATCAAGGTAGGCCCAAACTTTAACCCTACTGCCTAAGTAGGAGGTGGCCCAACAATTTGATCCCAAAGATACACACAGATCTGCCGCCCTACCAGTTCCGTCCATAATCATTCGGTCAGAAAAGGACAGAAACCTAATCTCTCTCTCTCTCTCCTCCGTTTTCCGTTTTCCCGTTTTCCTCCCTCCCTTCCCTTCCTTCCCCAAAAATAATCATTAAACAAATAACTAAACCGTCGACGACGACGTAACGTAAAAACAAAAACCCGACACGAAACCAACCGGGTCCAACCCCCAAGCGCGTGTCCTTCACTCCCTCACCACGGCGACCTCACCGAGTCGGTCAGCTTTCACCGTACGCACATACATAGAGACATACTATCATGCGCCTCACGCGTCAGCCGACAACCGGCGCATCCTCGCCGCTCATCTTCCTTATCCCCCACTTCCTCTTCTATTCCCCCCACCTACTCCTCCTTCTAGAGAGAGAGAAGAGAGAGAGAGATCACCACCACCACCACCACCACCACCGTCATCATCGATCAACATCTCACAGATTATTTCCACGCAGAGAGAGAGAGATAGTTGGAGCGGATGGGTGAATTGATAGAATCGGTGACGCCACAAACGGCGCCGACGCGGACGTTACCGTTTCGAGAGGACTGCTGGAGCGAGGAAGCCACGTCGACGCTCGTTGACGCATGGGGTCGCCGTTACCTCGACCTGAACCGAGGTAATCTCCGCCAGAAGGACTGGCAGGAGGTGGCCGATGCCGTCAACGCTCGTCACGGCCACTCGAAAAAGACTCGTCGCACAGACGTCCAGTGCAAGAACCGGATCGACACCTTGAAGAAGAAATACAAGGTGGAGAAAGCTAGGGTTTCGGATTCCAACGGCGCCGTTTCGAGCACATGGTCGTTCTTCGACCGGCTCGATGTCCTGATCGGGCCCACCGCGGCGGGGAAAGCTAGGGTTTCGGTTCCCCAGTCGCCGCCGCTCGCTCTTCCTTTGCCCTACAGGAAGCCTCAACCGGCTCCTGCGGTGGTAGCGCAGCCGGTTGTGCTTCCTCAGAAACGACCGGGACCAGATCGTTCGGCTCCGGTCGTTTCGGATTCGTATTTTAGGAGGAATTACTCGGCGGTGGCTGCTGCGGCAGCGGCCGAGGAAGAGGAGGTGGATGAGGAGGAGGAGGATTTGGAGACAAGCGAGGAGAGTGGAGGAGCAGGAGGGCAGAGGAGGAGGGGGGACGGCGAGGCCGAAGGGATGAGGGATTTAGCAAGGGCGATCGAGAGGTTTGGGGAGATTTATCAGAGGGTAGAGGGGGACAAACAGAGGCAGGTGATTGAATTGGAGAAGCAGAGGATGCAGTTTGCGAAAGATTTGGAGGTTCAGAGGATGCAGTTGTTTATGGACACCCAGGTTCAGCTAGAGAAGATCAAGCAGGCCAAGCGGTCGGGTTCAAATGGTGAGAGAGATCTGTTGCTCCTGATTTAAACTATTTGCTTTGTTTTATAGTTTTCAATGTTAATTTTTTATGTTTTTTTTTTCCAGTAGGGTCTTGGCTTTGATTGAGAGAGATAAGGAAATGGGTGAATTTGAGTCATTAGAATGAAACTAGTGGAATAGTTTGCATCTTGATGCTTAAAAAGCCTTCGCTTTGGGTGAAACTTAACTTAGTTTTAGGAATTGGGGAGCGTAAAGCTACCCACTTCACGTGGTGAGGGCCGAGGAGTCTGTTGTTCTGGAAAATGAAACTAATTTGTGATCCGTTCCAATGAATGGTATTGATTTTCAGAAACGTATTGACTGGATTAAACAAGATAATGAAGGGGCTGTGTTTGAATCACATGAAAGAAACTAATGCAAGAACCTTTCCTTTAGGTGAAACTTCACATAATTTTGGGCAATGAAAGGGGTTGGGACTTGGGACTCGTGGGGTTATCAGATTGGGCGGTTGGTTCATGATATTTTACTTTGTATTTTTTGAACGCATGATATTTTACTTCGTTTGGTAAATATTTTTCATATACACGATTTTACTGGAATTGTTATGGGATAAAAGCTGTTCATAGTTAAAATCATGTATTCTGTCATTGTAGATTCTTCTATGCTGTTTTTTATTGGCAGTTATGCTAGACCCTCCCCCAGAATTTTCCCCTTTCCGATTATCATTGTCTTTGTATGAGTATTGGTGTTGACTGGAAGTTAAGGATAAGGTAGTGCTGATGTGAACAGTAATGATGGAGACATAGCTGTGTAACATAGAGGCCATGGATGCTGATGTGGCTGTACAACTCAACATGTGAGTCCCACTTGGATTATGAGAAAATGAAATAAAAAACAATTTGTATTGTGTTACGAGAAAGAGAGAATCGTGAACTCCCCTCACTGGACTTCAGTCGTTGACCGGAGTTCTATCACCAGATTGTGAAACCCACTCCTCTCTCCACCTCCGTTTGTGTTGGAGTCCGATTTCTCCTCCCTTTACCGACTTCATTTATTTGATTCTCACCACACCGACTTCATTTATTCCACCAATTTCTGGTTTAGTTTTGATCCATCAAAGCTTCAATATCTTCTTCTATTTTTAAAATGTTAACTTGGTTTTGAAAACCCGAATCCTAATTCTGCCTCTGGGTTCTTCTTAATAACTTGGGTTCTTGTTAATAACCCTGATCTCGACATTGATCTATCATCTTTGGAGGGAGAGAAATAATCGAATTTTTGCAGCAAAGCGAATGGATGAATCTACTGTTGGTAATAATATTGTTAATGATGTTAGAGCATTTTTGTTATCTTGGAGGAATATACCTGTAAATGATAGTAATAGGATGTTGTGTATAGAGTGGAACCTTTGTAGGAGTGCTTGATTTAGGAGGCTTTGTAGCTTTGGTTCGTTTTCATTTTGAAGTTTGACCCTTGTTGTTTGTTTTGGCTCTCAAGGATATTCCCTTCGCCTTGTTTTGCTGTAGTTCTTTGCAATAAAGAATTATCTTACCAAAAAAAAACCTCGACATATGTGAATGGAAAGATCTTGGTAATCAGATGTTCATGGAATCTCTAGATGAAAATAGACCAAAAA
The DNA here is from genome assembly GCA_036023075.1 of Gaultheria prostrata. Classification (NCBI taxonomy): domain Eukaryota; kingdom Viridiplantae; phylum Streptophyta; class Magnoliopsida; order Ericales; family Ericaceae; genus Gaultheria; species Gaultheria prostrata. The sequence continues at coordinate 24,689 of JAXBDA010004446.1, read as the reverse complement.
ATAATTGACGGGCTTGATTTGATTTTGTGGAAGAATTGATCTACACAGTAATTTGGAAACAAACCCAATAATTTTTACACCAATTTTTTTGTGTGATTTACAAAGTATGGTGGGAGAACTGTAATTGAAGCTATCGATTTGGGGCATGTTCTTGATCTTCTTCACCAATCACTCATTGCTGGATTTTGCTTGTCCTGATTATAAGAAGTTGAGAAGAATGAATTCAAAAATTAGTACCGTTTGGCATTGAAGATTTGAGTTGTTGCTCTACATAGCTGTTTCGTCCCACCAATTATCCAATCTAGAAAGAGCAGGAGTTGATGTTAGCGTCAAAGGCTGGAGTTTGGTGGTGGGTGGAGTCTCGCAGAGGGTTCATGGCTCTCCCTCCCTTTTCTTGCTGTAGGTTTCGATCAGAGAGGCAGCTCGCACTTGATTTGCATTTTGTTTCCCATAAGGAAAACGGTGAATAACCCAGATGGTGTCCACATGTTAAGTTGTTTGGCCATATCAGCTTCTGGCTGAATCTGTGGTACAGAGCTGTGTCTCTAGCATTACTGTTATGTAAAATTTTGAGGGCTCAACTTCACCACGTGAAGAATCTAAAAGGCGAAAACGATTTGTATGAAGAGCTTAAAGTGTGGCTTGTAGATATTTTGGATGTTTGGAGTATTTTATTTTAGCATTACATTGTTGTGACCTTAGAAAAGTGGTTAAATGCATGCTATGCAAAGATTTTATGCACTTGTTTTGCATGAATGTTGAGTTACTCTTTATAGTGGGTGGTATCCTGATGACACCATCGGTGTTCTAATAGATGTCTGAATTCCGATGAGATACCTGCCCTTCGATTCTTTGAATTTGACATTTAGGGAGGTAAATTTGCAAGGCTACAACACGCTCAACGGCGGCCTGAATACGGTCAATGGCATGTCAGACACATGTCTGGACCCTGGTCACATAATCCTCTGGTAGGGCTTTCTGCTCCCGCATTCAATCCTTTCTCAACGTTTATGCTCTCAATCCACGCTCTCACAAATTTTAGTAGTTTGAGATGTTTTGAAAAGGCACTTCACGCTCACACTCTTGCACACACATTATATCTCTTAGGTCCGGATGTCTGGGACACCAGTAGGCTGGAGAATGAGTCTACTTGTTAGCTATAAATGTGGTTTGAAGGGCATTTGAGGAGGGCTAGTTATCATTGTATTCTGAAGGGGTGCTTTGGACGCCTCAGTTTTGTGGCTAGAAGGGTTGTGGTGGTAGTACTTGATAAAAACTGGGAAAATGCATCGTGGAGTAGAACTGTAAGACAAGGTATGTCTATAGAGTTTTAGCATAAAAAAGTTACTGCACTCTTCTGAGTTATGCAAAAGGGAGAGCCTTTGTTTTCTTAACAGATGATTTGGCATTCTAAAGCTCCTCCAAATGTTAGCCTTTTGTGTAGAATGACTCTAGTCTTGTTATGATGCATATAATATAGTCAAAGTTATTTCCAGGTGGCCCTCTCTTCCTGAAAGAAAGGGAGTGTGTCTTTCGGGGCCTTTTGGTTTGTGTACTCGGTATTCGGAGTTGGTGGGTGATGCCACAGCCTGTTATTTTGTGCACTCGTGGTACCAGTTGCTAGTAGGGGTTTGTTGTCAAAATAAACTGCCAGAACTGAATACCGGACTGGCAGTGAAAACCAGTATTTGGTTTGTCTTCAAAAGTTTTTTGCTTGGTTGAATTTTAAGGTGATCAAATTATTCTTTCCCGGTTCTGCTCCTGTTTTAGTAAATCTCCTGCTGAAACTGGTCTATTATGAAAGCCATAATTATCTTATCCCTCCATTGTTCCCCACTAGTAATCTTCGCCAGCCAACTGTCCACATCGCTTAATCAAACTCCAAATACCATTTTTTCATAAGCAAGAATTCGATTCTGAAAGTTATTAGGAAAGCTTTTTGGTTGGAGTTCTAGAATCCAGAAGCTCTCAAGTTTTTCAGTGTCTCATTTAACTTTACTTGCTACATGGGTATCAGTTAAGTTGACTATCTTATTTTCCTATCTTGTGTGATGTGGTCGATATGGTGGAAGTGAAATAGAAGGTCCTTTGAGGGAGTATAACTTCCTGTAAATTGCTGGACTGGATTTTCATTGTCCTTTTTTCTTATCAACAAGAAGAAGAATCATGTTATTTTTTTGTATATTTTTTGTGGTGGGGTGTGTTGTACTGATATAGTATAGTTCAAAAAACTTGGCTGTGTACTTGAAAACATATTCAACAGCCTAATGTCTTGAGGTTGTGTTTCATCACTATTTAGGTATGTTTATGGCATTGGTTGTTATTTACTTTCACATGCACATGCAGTCGAAGAAGAGCTCTTGATGAGATCCTTACATCTGACGTGGAACAATGGCTACTAGCTGTTGGTTGGATATGTTGCCTCACTTGCCTGGTTAATAACATGTATGTAGCAATTTGATTGTCATAGTTGGTTTTCGGTTCACACCTAGATATTACTTGTCAACTTGTAGCCTGCCAGTTTTGAGTTTGCTCTCTGCTTACCTATTGTGCAGTATTCCTTTTCAAGTTTTATAGGGACATTTCTATCTTTTATTCTGCATCCTTTTTTTGATATTGGAATTCGGAAGTCGTCTCAAACTTGGATAGGGTGCAACCTTTTCATGACACTACGATTTTGCTAATTTCTTAAAGAAGATTGATATGAATATGTTTGCGTATGCATTTGTGTGTTTTTTCATATCCATCTCTGGCATTGGTCCAGTGATGATTTGGAGATAATTTTACCTGTGTATTTCAATAGAAAATGTGTCCACTTCCAACAGTAGATACGAATGTCTGAGCAAAAGTTAGATATGAATATAAAGGAGCCACATTACTGGGGAGTATGGATCAATTGCTTGACATGCACGTAATTGTACGGGGTTATAGTAGCAATAGTAGCACTAAACAAGCGTAACCCTTGAAAAAGTGATGTGTGATCTGTTGCTTGGTCTTCTTAGTATTGTTTTGCACTATAGAGCTTCAAGTACACGGTTACACGGTTAATTTCTGAAGCTTTGTTATTCTGTTTGACAGATATCTACAGTTAGCCACGGGGAAGTACTTTGGTGGTCGTCATTATTCGGATTCATATAGTTTCTTTTTGCATACTTATGGCAGCAAAGAACATGGAGTTCCGGTTGATTTGCTATTAGAGGATGTTGAAAAAGTAATCGGTATTCGCAAATTGTCAGTGGATAAAGCTGCCAAAAGTTCTGGTGAACTATATATACCTTGCTGTTGTCTTGCCTTATCTTTTCTTAGGAGCACTCTTAAATTAAAAGGACCCGTTCCACCTTTTAGTATCATTGTTCATGTTTGGTTTGATGCTGATATTTGCCCCTTGTCCTCAACTGCACAATGGGGGCTCTATTTTTAGCAAATTTGTGTTCTTGTTCAAATTTTCCTGGAATATAAGTTTAAGTCGACTTATTTTCCATGCCTCGTACCTGGCTGTGAGTCTGATACACTTTGTCATGTTAGTTTCCGCCAGATCTTGAAATGAGGCTTCTTTTATTTGTGTGGATCGTTACTTTTGCCTATTTTCTTTGCTTTCTAGTGATTACAAATTTGGAATATGGAGCAGCCAGAGAAGCATTTTTTTGTTCTGCGAAATTACCTGTCCAACTGACTTTTCAATCTTTTGGTGGTGGTGGTTCAATTTATTTCCGATTTTGTTAGTTTTGCGACATTCTCTTGTAGAGCATTGATTTGTCTAGATGCGAGAAATCGGAAAAGTAAAAAATGACTTTTATTACCCAATTTTTTGGGGAAATATCCTAGAAAAGATGGTGAAAGACAGATTGTTGTTTTTGGATATTTCCAAAATTTTTTAGGTAATTCTTGTAATTTTTGCTTTTCCGATTCTTCATGTTGCAGCGAATCAATAACCCACAAAAGATTGCCACAAAACTAACAAACGCCAAAAAAATTTGAATAGAAACAAAACCAAAAACTTGAAAAGCTAGTTGCACTGGAACAAATAAGAAAATTCGCGATCCTTAAACATGGCGATTACTTGTTTAGATTATGGGAGATTAAATATTTATGCAGGAACTGATTTTACTCTGTATATTTGGCTATTTGCCTAAAGTTAGGAGGATATGTTTTGGAGGGATGAGGGGATATAATAATAGAGGTGAATATGATTGGAGGAGAATTATTTTATAAGAGGAGATTAAAAATTATTTGGTTTATTTTGTACTCCCTCCGTCCCTTTTATAGTGTAGATATTTCCATTTTGGGCTGTCCCTTAATAAGTGTGTTTTGAAAAGTTAATTGTTACATTTCCTATTTTGCCCTTAAATGAGATTCCTTTTTGAAAAGTTAGTGGATATTATTATATTGATAAACGTAAGTAGTGGAAAGGAGATGTAAAAGTTGATGTGAGAGAAAATAAGTTAGAATTATGAGGTAACACACTTAAAAAGGGACGGAGGGAGTACTATTGATTTGAGGGGTGGATAAAGTACAAGGGTGAAATTTTTTTATTTTGCCCTTGAACAAATAACTTTGCGCTCTCTCTCTCGTGTATGTACCACCCATCTTCGACCACCAAAAAAGGAAAAAAATCAAAACCCAAATTGGAAAATCAAACACAGAAACACAGGTTCCCATCGAAGCTACTGTTAAGGGGTCGATTAAGGAAATTTGTGTTTGAATCCTCAGACTTGGACAACGAACTCCAGAGATGTTCCATCGCCAGAAAATTCAAGCGGCCAAAGTTCGTCCAGGACTGGGTTTTATAAAGAGTTTTGGGTCTTGATTGATTTCAAGATCTAAATTGAGGGTTGAAAAAGAGGTATTTAATTCGTCTAAGATCTGGGTTTGGATTTTCATTGGACATTTTCTCTTCTTCTTCTTCTTCTCTCTCCAGCAATGAAGGCAGACAAGCTGGGGAAGGTGGGGCCAAGGGGTATTGTAGTAATGCACGCCCAGATTATATTTAGATTGTGAGTGTCTAAATTTAGCACCCCTGCAGAAGGATATAGAAATCCCAGGGAAAACATATCTTGACAATCAAAACCAAGCAAACACCAGATATACGGCTAACAAACAGGGTGTGAAGGTAGTTGAACCTCTAGTAAATCTTCATGCTCGATTTTTGTGGGAGATAGAGAGACTTCATGCTCGTTTGTTTGTGTTTAAAATTTTGGAGGGGATGGGATATAATAAGATGTGGTGGATATAATTGAAGGAGAGATTATTTTAGAAGGGATTATCAGTTATTTGGTTTGTTTTGTAGTTGATATGAGGGATGGATGAAGTACAATAGTGGAAAATTGTAATTTCCCCAAACAAAAAGGGCACCATTTAAGCCATAAAGAGGAAAAATTTGCCAGTTCCGAGCAGACACCGCCACGTGGTGTGGAGCATGCGTCTCAATTGTCGAAAGGTATTTTTTACGGTTCAGATTTCTCCCACTCTCTCTCCTTTCTCTCTTTAAAATCTAGGCCGTCCAACAAGATGCGCTTGGGTACCACGTAAGCGGTGCCCGCTCAGCACTGGAAAATTTCTCCATAAAAGAGTTTGGGTATTTTGGTTATGTGGAAACCGGATATAATTTAGATGCGTCAAGGTGTGTTCAAATTTTACTCCCCTTCAAAGAGAGATGTATATCTGGGTAGGACAAAAATTAAAACACACATTGGATATGGGAGCGGGATGTGTGTTGTACAGTCCCCGCACAGTAGAGACACACGTGTTGTGCACAGCTATGGGGCCCACCCCGGGTCTCATTGTTTGATCTGAACCGGTCATTTTATTCGTCTCGTCGAGTATGTATACCTCATAAAAATTTAGAATGATCGGACATCTGGAGCATGTGACAAAGTACCCGCTTAAGCACGTCAAACTTCTCAAGATCGTTTCATGTGGGACCCACCCAAGCACGACAAACACCTCAAGCTTATCCCTTGTCGGGGCCACCCAATATGTCTCCTTGTGGAACCCGCATCACACTTCGGATTGGTGTAGGCTTTGACACCACCTGTAACGACTCGCGCTAGCTGACCTATGAACCCATAACCTAACCATGTGACTTAAAGGTTAACCTCGAGTTAATAATAGCTGGTCGGCATTACCTTATATATTACTCAAATCTTTTTATAACTTTCAGATGTGAGATTTTACGATACATGAAGCCGTGTCCTCATGTGATATCAAACCACATCCAAATAAAATTGACTATCTATGATGGTTGACCCTTACAAAGGGTGTGAGAGGCATATTGTACGTGTTAACAAGGTAAGGGGTGTCAAAGGTGATCATGTTGCTAAGTTCTTTGCATAACTCTCTACTCCTTACATCAGATTAAAAGACGTTCCGTAATCGGTTATCTTTAGCATCGATGGCATAAAAGAAGCTACCGTTGTCTTTTTGCATTTTAGCGAAGTACTTGTGCATTGCATGGGCATCCCCTTCCTTGGGCTATAAATGCTTGACTTTATCCTTGTAATTCCTTTCATCATTTTCTAACCATGTCAGATTATCTGTTCCCCCAGCCTTGATCACACGAGGCATTGTTTTGTTTAATTTGATTCCGGCTGCCGCATTCAATTCACTTGTCCTTATCGCATGTGGTGGGACAGTCCGACTTAAGATATTTCACTTTATCTGGGTCCATCTCATGGTTATGGTTCAGTTCAATCAAATTCAACATCCACTTCCCGTCAACTTGCAAAGAGATATTCATATGGGCTTTACAATCTTTGTTGTTGTTGTTGGATGGGATTAGCGGGATTCAAAGCTGTTGTCTTGGGCTATCCGCCTCGATGACAACCATTGGTTATATTAGCATTTGTCCCATCCTCACGATTCTTAGAAGTTTTTGTTACTGAATTGAAACCTTTTGCTCTCGTATAACTAGTGTAACATTCCTGTGCTTCACTTTCAGAATTGAATATTGTTCCAACCTTATGTTCCAATACCACCTCCATATCAATGATCCTAAAAAAAAACAAATAACATTAAAAGATATCTTTAGAGCAAGTGTAGTGGTGACAAATGGGCTTAAGACATTGCCAAAAATGGCAAAAAGTGAAGAAAATGGTAAACTAGTGGTGTGCCATGGCCGAAGCCATTTTTGTGGCCATTTTCACTCAAAAAAGGCTGAACAAATGACCCAACCATTTACACCATGTCACCAAATCCTTCCCTCCCTCTTTGTTTTCAAAAGGCATAAATCTCAGAAATAGTATTGTCTGTTAGAGAATGGGGTTTCATCTCAATGGGTTTGTGGAGGAAGATTAAGAGGATGAAAAGTGGACCAAGTCATGTATGTACGCAAACCCAACCTACAATAAAGTCCTAATTTTTGTGTGTTTTCTTACAATCAAACATACATTAATCGAGAGGGAAAAGAAACCTGTCAGAAAGTAGTCAGAAACATTGTCTGTTAGAGAATGGGGGTTTCATCTCAGTCGGTTTGTGAAAAAAGTGGACCAAGTCATGTATGTAAAGGTAATGGACCAAGTCATCTATATTGATAGACTTGACAAATAATAAAGCCCCAATTTTTTCTTTTATGTGTTTTCTTACAATCAAATGTACATCATTAAAGGAGAGGGAAGTGAGAGACTTAAACCTATGAGGGAAGCTTCTATAGACAGACCTAACATACAATAAAGCTCCAATTTTGTGTGTTTTCTTACAATCAAATGTACATTTTTTTGGGGGGTAAATAGTCGGGAAAGGGGAGTTGGTGGCGGGTAAGAAATTGTTGGTGGCGTGACGTTGCCAGGGGATATCCCGTGGTGGTAGGTTGGTGGTGAGCGGGGGGGGGGGGGGGGGGGGGGGGAGGTGTTGGTGGTGGTACGACGTTGTTGGTCATGGCTCCGGTGGTGGAGGGTTTGTGATTTGGGTGGGGGGAAAGAGGATTCCTACTTGATTGTCATCTCTTCAAGGAGATACCAAAGAGGTAGTTTATTTGTTATCCTTCTTCACCTTTCGGAATTGCAATTACACTTACACACGCAAACCAACGCATCTTGGAATTAATCAGTAGTTTTATTGGTTGAGTAGCATTTGTGGAGTCACTTTGGATAAAAAGACATTTCTCAGGCTAAATCATATATATTTCATGTTTTCTGTGTTTCATATTTAAAAAGTCTTGTGGGTCAAAATTCGGCTACTACGCTGTTGTTGGGATGTTGTTCTTCTGAGTTATATTACCTTCTTAGTCAACCAATAAAATATAAACATTTCCCTGGTTGTTCAAAATTTCCGGCGTAAAGCCTTATAAATTTGCCATCTTGCCATTAAAAAAAATAAGGAAGTTGAAGCTACTTTTCTTTAACATTGGTTAAAATATTAAAAAACTAATGTAGAAAGAAAGGCAACGAGAAGAAAAAAGAAACAACTGATTTTGTCAAAATTGTGTTCTTAAATGTTATGGAATAAACACTGAGTTTGATGTCTAAAATTGCTCCGAAAGTGGTTTATGAGGCTAATAAGGCTATGTGGAGAGTGGTCACTAAGCTTTGTTGGTCTCGAGTTCCTACCCTTAGTTGCAGTAGAAGCCTCCCAAGACTCAATTTATTTGGTATTTTTTTGGTTCCTTTTTCCCCTTTGGATGTTGGGTGGACCATAGTGGGCGCATGTCTGTGCGGATGAGCAGTTGATTGTATAAGATATGACGAGAGCTTGAATATTTGATGTTTTAGGCTTGATTTTATCATTAATAATAGTGATATTGATCTGTGCTCGTGTGGTAGTTTTGATCACGATTACATTTTGGTGGTGTGGGAGTTGACAACTCCCAACGTATCTGATTCATTTCGATATCCTAGATTGATAAGGCGTGGATGGAGTCATACTGGGTTAGTTGGGTAGGTAGCGCCACACTCTTTGGAGTGTTGATCAGAATTTGTTGGAAGTGTCTATAGGCGCTTCTCTTAAAATCTAGCACAAGCGCTGAATACTTATCAAACTAGATGGATGAGGCACTAAATGGAAGACCTAGGAAGAATAAAAAAACTCTTATTTTGTATGGTAAACTAATTAGAAATTTAGAACACAACCAAAATTGTCAAAGTACAATGTAGACACCCTAAATTGGCTCGGTAGATATTTTATGTTCCGCCACGTGCGGAATACCGATGAAGAAATGATTTCATATACTTTGATAAGGGATGAGATGCTTTTGAACTATGTGGAACTCTTAGGCCTCGTTTGATTCAAGGATTAGGCGCTTGGGATTGGACTAAGACACTTAATCCCGCCTTATCCTTCGTTTGGTTCCCGTTTTGCCTCTGGGATTATTAAAACTGGGACTGGTTTAATCCTTATTGTAGGGTAGTATTTTATCCCATGGGGGTGGGATTATTTATCCGGGATACACATACGCGGAAGGGAAGTTGGGAGTAATTTCAAAATTGCCACGGAAATATCAGAAGTCAGAACATCGACTTCATCTCTTCTTCTTCTCCATTCACGTCTCTCTCTCTCTCTCTCACTCACTCTCACTCTCTCTCTCCACCAGAGCAAAACCCTATATCGTCTTTCCTTCTTCTCCAACTCCCTCAACAGAGTTCTTGGCTGCGATTGGAGAAACCCACCTTACGATTTCCAAAATCGAACCTGGTATTCCACTCTTCTTTCCGTTTCTTCTTATAACCAGATTTCTATCTAGAAAACATTCTGTTTTCGATTTTGATTTCTTTTGGTGTCGTTTTGCGATGCATCCCAAATCCAAGGTTTTCGTTCCCATTTTTTTTGGACGAGCTTTCACAGATCTCAGAGAGAGAGAAAGAGAGAGATATTGGAGGTTTGAGATTTTTTTCCCAAATTTGTGATTTCCCAATTTTTTCCCCCCAATTAAACGAGTTGTTCTTTCCTTTTTCTCTCGTGACAGTTCCTGGGTATCAAGGTGCTTCCTGGTGGTGAGTTTGAAAAACTTCTACTATGACCAAAGAAATTGCTACTTGTTGTAAGCCCCCCCAAAATTGGTTCTTGCATATCACGCAATGAACAAAATGGTTGATCAATTTCTATATGCTTTCAAGAACTTGTTTGTAATGAATTGTTATGAAAAATTCACGTTGAACTTTTTCAAGAATTATGTTTGAATTTAATTGCTTGGAATTGGTTTGGGAGATGCAGAGAGAGGGAGAAAGAAACGGATAATCCTGATATTAATCCCGAAATTGAGTTTAGGGAACCAAACATGGGATTGGCCAAAACACGGGATATCCCAATGCTAATCCTGCACGAATCAAACATGGGATTGTGTGAGATTCAGGACTAAATTAGTCCCAAGACAAATAGTCCAGGACTACTAATCACAGGACTATCAATCCTACCTGTTTTAGTCCGCGAATCAAACGAGGCCTTAAGGAATGAATAATGCCTTAGAATTAGGGAGGAAGTGCCGCATGACACTTAGAACATGTTTTAGCCTTAGTTGGCTTCGTTAATCTTTCAATTGGTCTTCCTTTAACCCACTTTTGATAAACTAAACTTTCTTATTTTTATGATTGGATTCCACCATCTTTTAGTACTTTTAAAACCCTCTTTATCAATATATAATATGTCTCAATCCAATTTGAAATGAGGGAGATACGAGCGTTTTACCAAAATCATTCATTTTTCGACCCACTAAGGGTAAAATCATCATTTACTTAATTGTACAAATGTTTTTGGATCCAAACCAATTGGGTTAGAAAGTAGACTTAACAAGCTTTCCAATGGTTCAAACCATATCAAAATCAGAGTTCGGTAGTGTCCAACGGTTCAAACCATGTCAAAATCAGAGTTCGGTAATGCCTGGAGCGAGCGAAGTTTGGTCTTATGTTCTATCTAAAACAAAAGTGATGGCCGCAAAATCAATGTCGGTTGGCAAATAAACTCTGAGCGAGTCTAGAAGCTTCTGTAAGTGTTGGGCTTCATCCTAACTCTTCCCATCCGGTCACCCAACTTATTGTGCACGTTCGAAACTCTGTTAGGAAGAGTTTTTATGGGGAATTAACTCTAGTTTTGAATTTAATTAATTCTCTTATAATTATCTCTTACCCTACCTTCAATCCCTATAAATAAGACCCCTCCCTAGGAGTTAAAGATCAAATTTTCTACTTCTTTTCAAGGTTATAGCTACTCTTCTTATCATCTTCAAACACATAGCCTAGGTTGAAAACTTGGTAACACACAATACATCAGTTTTGAGTGATACTCGCAGTCTAGCAGTTTTGTGATTGAAAAACTCCAAGAGAGTAGCCAAAATCTTCAAACCCGAAAGAGTTCTACGCTGTTCATCGGCGTTTTGTGCCTTTGATCTATAAAGGCTGCACAAGTCAAGCCTTGATTGAATAATCAAGCAACTGAGGTATCATGGTGGGATTTTTACACAGTCTCTCGACTGACCGTATTGCTTTGTTTATTTCTATCGGTACTTTCTAAACCCTCTACTCATATTTGTTCGTTCTTTTTTGTTTCTGGTGTTGAATGTGAACTATCGGCTGACACATTATTGTGCCGGCCGATTAATCAATTTTTGCAATTGTTGGTATTGCTAGCCGACATATCGATTTGCCAACCGGCAGATTGATTTACTTTTTATTTTTATGTTTCTGCACTGTGTGATCCTCTCTCCCTATCCCGTCTGTGTTTTACCTTCCCATTTTGCATCTAACCGCACCCAAGCCCTTCCCGAGAAGCATCACCATAAACGGAGTAGCCAACTCCACGTTCAGGCATAATAAGAATCGGTGTGGAAGTTAGTCGCTTTTTCAACTCATTAAAGGCCGCCTCACACTTGTCGTCCCATACAAATTTTGTTCCCTTGCGAGTCAATCTAATCATCTGTGCCGCTAAGCGCGAAAAATCTAGCACAAATCGACGGTAGTAGCCTGCCAAAACCAAAAAGCTTCGAATCTTAAAAATGCTATTCGGAAGTTCCCAATTCAAAATCGATTCAATTTACCCCGGATCTACGGAAACCCCGTCTTTCGATACCACGTGCCCCCAAGAGTTCAAGGACAATGGTGAGATGAGATTGGTGATCTTCTTCGGAAGGAGAATAAACAAGAATGTCGTCAACAAAGACCACCGCAAAACGATCCAAATAGGCACAAAAAATTCGATTCATCAAGCCCATGAAAGTTGTTGGAGCATTGGTTAGGCCAAATGGCATGACCACGAACTCATAGTGGCCATATCGAGTGCGAAAAGTGGTTCTAGGAATGTCCTCACGACGAACTCTCAATTGGTGATAACCGGATCTCAAGTCAATTTTGGAGAAACAAGTCGCACCCTGAAGTTGATCAAATAAATCGTCGATTCTAGGCATGGGATACTTGTTCTTAACGGTGACGCGGTTCAATTTACGGTAATCTATGCATAACCGAAGCGACCCATCCTTCTTTTGCACAAATAGAGCCGGTGCTCCCCACGGTGATGTACTCGGTCGAATAAAACCCAAATCTTGTAGTTCTTGAAGCTGTATCTTAAGTTCTCTCAACTCGGCCAGTGCAAAACGATATGGAGGCATAGAAATCGATGCGGTGCCCAGTAACAAATCTATCGTGAATTTGATCTCCCTATCGGGTGGCAAGCCCGGTAACTCCTCCGGAAACACACGTGGGAAATCACAAACTATCCGTGGTAATTCCCCGCGCGTGGATAAATCCTCTTCTAGTGTTAGACTATCCAAAAGGCATGCAATGGATTCTCTTTCCCGTGGACCACACAAATACGCCTCAATCGGTTCCCGGCGCTCCCCAAAGAACTCCAAATAACCATCCTCCGGCGCACAAATACGGACCCGACGCTTATAACAATCAATGGTAGCGTCATACGTTAACAACCAATCCATACCCAAGATAATGTCAAACCCAGACATACCCAACACAATGAAATCAAATACAAACCGACGATCCCGGATAACCAACTTGTTGACACCGGATTTTGCCCCACCCCTATTTCTTCAAATCAAGTTGATGTCGTCGACGTCCTCAAGGGAGAGACACCCGGCCATCAGAAATCAGAAACAACTTTACCATGTAGAACACGCGATTCCTAGTAAAAGGTAAACTGGCGCGGTAAAACTACCGATGCCACAAAACTCAATTTCCGATATCAGTTTTTATCTAACATTTGCATGTGCATAGCTTGGATGACAAGCATGCCATTTCAGGAGGCTGTAGCCCTCCCTTCCATACGTCTGACATAAATCAGCTCCCGGAAGCTTGTTTTTGGGCCTACCGGCCAACTATATCACCAGGACATCCAATCGAGCATCAGACCGTTGGATGTACCCATCTCAGCATTACAAAGTGACTGGTTTAAGTCGCGTCAAGATCAGACGACGATTGACTGTAGAACCATCACTCCCCCTGTGCCCTTACCTGGTAGAAACCGACGAACAGGGCCAGAAGATCCAAGTCAATCGGACTTCGTTTGGTCATCCGATCGCTTACAGCACTCCAATTCAACCGAAAGTCGGCGATCACATTTCTCTATCTTCGGAGCATAATTTGGGAAAACTGATGTCGCCACGATGCTCAGAATACCACAAAACCCTAGGGATATCTCCCTGGACATCGTTGGATCAAAGGACTACACGCGAGCACGATCGAGTCGGGGCTGCATTGCGCAAAGCGGTGCAAACCCCTGGGAGCCTAAATAATGGGCGCCTACCCTAGGGCAGCCAATGGCTGCCCTCCACATCACCTAGGCGCCTATTTGTTAGGCTCCTACCCCCCATATAAATATCAGAAAGCCATTCTTCATTCAGGGCACATCTTCCACCCCTTTGAGTCTCGTGTTGTCTGAATTCTTTGGTCGCTTTAGACCAGTTTGGGAATTCTTTGGTCGCTCTAGACCAACTAGTGAGTAGGTTTGAGTGCTAGCTCTAGGCGATAGCTCTGCCAGGTTTCTTAGAAAGGAACCTCGGTAGCCAGAGTTGCGCTGAAGCTCAGCCGGATTCCCCAGGTGGAATCTCGGGATATAGATACTACGCGGAAGCTCTGCCGGTTTTTCTACGAGAAGAATTACTGGTAGTCAGGGCTTAGCGGTAGCACTGTCGTTGGTCGCTTTAGACCAGTACGCGACTCTAGATCCTCCAGTCTTGCCGTTACTCTGTCCGAGTTCCAACTCCAGATCCTTCAGTCCTGTCATTACGCTGCCTGATTTCCGGCTCTAAAATCAACCAATTTCTGCCGAAGGCTATAGCCGTTTTTTCGGGCAACTTTATACATCCGATTCTCTACCCGGGGTTCGAACTGGGAGTCTATAATGTCCAGCATGCCAAGGCGTCGTAGGGTCCGTCTTAACTTTGTTTCGAATCCGCAATTAGCTTCTCCCAAGAATTACCAAAATACCCTCGAGTCTATCCTAGGGATTCCTCCATGTCAAAATTACCAAAATACCCCTGTGTCAATACCAGGGTCAGCTCCACCTCCAAATTACCAAAATACCCCTGTGTTGCCCCTAGGGTCAGCTCCATGTGTTAATATCAGGGTCAGTCCAGCCTACGGATTTGACCCGCAACCACCCGGGGCTCGCCGACAGTCATCCGGACCCCCAAGATCAATTTTTACCATTTTTTACCAAAATACCCCTCAAACCTCAAAAACCTAATTTCGATATACAAACCCTATCGGGGACGACCCAGGACTTGCCCGGGACCATTTTTCAGCTCCGGGTAGCAAAATTCAACTTTTTACTATAAAGTCAACCGAGTAAACTGTGCTCTCTTTTATCATCTAAAATTGTACCGGATATTTACCAGGGACCACCAAGCGCCGTTTTTCGGTCTCGGTCACATATTTTCAACTTTTCACTATAAAACTATTATATCTTTTATAATCGCTTTTACGCTTCAAAACTATACCGGATACATCCCGGGGCCCGCCGTCGGCCATTTTCGGGTCCGGACGAGATTTTCATAACTTTTTACACGAACTTGCAAACAGCGTTCCGAACTCATTTTCGGCCATGTAGCCTCCTAAATAACATTCTGGGACCTTCGTTGACTGTCAGCACCCCTAGAAACCAAATTTTCAATACTTTCCCCACCGAGTCGTGTAGCCAGTCCTGACTCGTCTTGAGTCTCGGGGTGAGGGATGATACTGTAAATCTCTCAGAAAACTGGCTTTGAATTTATCGGGTAGACTCCCCAAATCTCTTCCGACAGCTTGGCACCGCACCACGCCCAAGCCAGTATTATTATGAAAATCCTCATGGGCCGTCCCTCCCTGACGGGCCCAATTAAGAATAACCGCCTCTGAGCTATCCTCGACATCTGATGAATCAATGTCGTCGTTCTCTATTGTAACCACCCGAATCCACAAACACCACGAAAGTAACAGAGAAATAATCAATCTCACTTCCTTCCATACTTACATAATTTAACCCGGACCCCCAAGCATCACAAAAATAACCTAAAAGTTAATCAAAGAATCAATCTCACTTCCTTCCATACTTACATAATTTTCCGTTACATATCTCTTTTGCTTGTCGATTGTCACCGTTAAACATGTTGACCTCAACACCATCAAGATCATACTGAAATCTCGTCTGAATCGGATACTTAATCAGCGTTGATCGGTCGGCTCCTCAACTCACGGTTTTCTCCAACTCCAAAAACCCCCTGTTCCTCTCTCCCCCCCTTTTCTCCCCTTATTGCCTCCTTTATATCCAAGAGATGACTCATTTTGAGGAGAAGTCCAAATAGGACACATACCCACCTTAAAAATCAAGAATTCCATGTGGATACACAGCCAAAGTCTAAATTTTCGTTTTTATCTCCTTGGCTTTCTTATTTTACACTAACAGCAAATATCCCACACTGCACATGCCCACCTCCACGTGTGTACCACCAAACTTCCACAATTTATTTCTCAAATGTGTTCCAAATATTCACGGGGAATATTTCAAATGTTATCGAAAAATATTCCAACAATTAGTTTGGGTGCTACATCTATAATCAATTTCAGTTTCTTTGCCAAAGAATCAATCCGTGCCATAAAACAGAGCTCCAATGACTTGGAATCATCGGAAAGGAAGTCGAGACCACTCGACGAGAGTGGTTCCCCTTGGGAAGGATAGCTACTGGACCCGAAGCCCTCATCGGAACGGGAGTAAGTCATGTCGGGACGTTCCCTCCCCCAACACAAGAGAATATCCATGAATGTGGACCCGTGTTTCATGGCAAAAACTGTTTTAAACATATCTATACATCTCAGGACAGGTAAAACGCTACTAAGAAAGGTACGTTCCCTTGGATCCTGTGCTCATTAAGCAACGCAATATCTAGTCTCTGCATGAGGCATTGGACCCGCTTAGTCTTTTCTTTCATTCCTAATATGCATGATCCTCAAATCTTTACCTACGGATAGCTTGCATGAAAACAAGCGAAGATCCCGATTTGCCCTTTAGATGGCCCCATTTTGAAAAACTTATGAAAAATCCCAGCAGTCGGCCAGACTGTGCTTAAATCCATCTTTATGTCCTGGACATTGACATCCAGAGTTTTATCCTTGTAAACAGAAGAAATTTGCCTTTTTGCTGGAAGGATTTTGTTTTTCCAAACTAGAAACATATGTGGTTTAACACTTCCCCTTGTCTGGAAAACCATTTGCATCTGTCGGGCCTTGACCCCTCCTCCAAAAAATCTTGGCCAAAAGGCCCTCATTCTTATTTTTTAAAAATGGTTTTTCAAAATACTCCATGCTATTTCTAACCCTTGGCGCGCTTGATGATAGCATGCCATGACTCAATGTTTACATCCGGGGGGCCCGTTGGCTCGCTCCCGTTGAAAACCCATTGGTTTCGATCATGAACAAAGACTTGACAAAATTAAACAATGGTGATATATACTTTATGCATAACCTGTTGTTGCGAGTCCGTAACCATGCAGGGAATAAAAGAGCTATGAGAAGAAACGGTGCAAAAATCCAAAGGAGAAGCGTACCGAACAAAGAAAAGGTCAAGAGTTACCTTGAAAATCGACGGGAAGAGGTGAAAAGCGTCTGATCTGTAAAACTCCGGGACTTGAAGTATTCCCCCGGAAAGTGAAAATAACCTTCCACCGGCAGAGATTCACCGAAGCTCATTCACAAACTGGTCTAGAAGCAACCAAAGAGTTCTCAAACTGGTCTAGAGCGACCAAAGAACTTTCAAACAACCAAGGTCTTGGTCTAGTGCGACAAAGAATTCACAAGTGAAGAATGAAGATCAGCCATTTGGCTAGTTATACTAAGGGTAGGCGCTTATTCTATAGGCTCCCATCCCCCCCCCCCCCCCCACACACACTATTGCATAGTGCTCCAATATTTCAACACATGGCATTCCGGCAACCCAGAGCATCCGGAAACGTCATTTTCAGCCAGATTCAACAAGATTTCCCTCCGAATCACCAATTCATTCGAAAACCTTACCAACCCCAAGATGAGTGGGCCCCCCTCTTTGAGAAAGCCTCGGACAACTTCTAAAATATCCTTTTACCTCTCCTCATGATAGGATTTGAGTTCATTCTTATTTTTGCTGATTTGGTTGGATGACGGCGCAGAGCCCGTTCGCCCCGAATTCTGACATTTTCACAATATTTTGCAGGACCCTTACATCAGAGGAACGTTCCGAGAAATTTGAGATGTCATATTTCCCCATTTACAACTAAGAAAGCTCCCCAAAAGAGGGTCTGAGAATTTCCTTTACAAGTCGAGCCTGCTGACGGCTCAAGAATACATGTTTCCCGACATAAGCGGGATAACACTTCCTCAACAATTGCCCCTGCATCCAGAGAAGGTTCAGGATTTATCCAAACGGTTCAAATGCTTGAACCGAATTACAGACTCAGACAAGAGAGTCCATTATTTGCGTGCTCTGAGAAGCCGGACCATTATCCGTGTGCTCCGAGAAGCCGGACCATTATCCGTGTGCTCTGAGAAGCCGTACCAATATTTGCGTGCTCTGAGAAGCCGGACCATTATCTGCATGCTCCGAGAAGCCAGACCATTATCCGTGTGCTCCGAGAAGCCGGACCATTTTTCCGACTCTGATAAGAGGGTCGATTGATAAATGATAACCAATTCAGATAAAAGAACCAATTGACAAGCAGTTGAGACGCATGAACCAATTTGCGACTCCAATAAGAGGGTCGACTGACAACCGACTCAGATGAGAGAGTCGAATGGTTCATTCAAATTATTTTGAGACTGTGCAGGAGTAGCAAGCAGATCCCCAACTCTTCGTCGAACGGTAGACGAATTCTCCAAACATCAATCAAAGCAAGACATGTTTGATCTGCCCGAATGGTAGGCAGGTTCATTCCCCTTTCTTATCTATGACTCGCATGTTTTCCACTTAAAAGAAGTGTTGAATCCTTATTTTGCCCCAAGTGTGGCAAAATCTGACCTTTCTTTCAAGCTTTGTTTGCTGCAGGCAAGCTCCACCAAACAAAGAGGGGCAGCTGTTGACACCGGATTTTGCCCCACCCCTATTTCTTCAAATCAAAATGATGACGTCGACGACCCCAAGGGAGAGACGCTCGGCCATCAGAAATCAAAAACAACTTTACCGTGTAGAACATGTGATTCCCGGTAAAAGGTAAACTGGCACGGTAAAACTACCAATGCCACGAAACTCAATTTCCGATATCAGTTTTTATCTAACATGTAATGCATAGCTTGGATGACAAGCATGCCATTTTAGGAGGCTGTAGCCCTCCCTTCCATACATCTGACAGAAATCAGCTCCCGGAAGCTTATTTCTGGGCCTACCGGCAACCTATATCACCAGGACATCCAACCGAGCATCAGACCGTTGGATGTACCCATCTCAGCATTACAAAGTGACTGGTTTAAGTCGCGTCAAGATCGGACGATGATTGATCGTTGAACCATCACTCCCCCTGTGCCCTTACCCTGTAGAAACTAACGAATAGGGCCAGAAGATCCAAGTCAATCAGACTTCGTTTGGTCATCCGATCGCTTACGGCGCTCAAATTCAACCAAAAGCCAGGCAAGCACATTTCTCTATCGTCGGAGCATAATTTGGAAAGACGGACGTCTCCACGACGCTCAGAACACCTCAAAACTGTAGGGATACCTCACTAGGCGTCGTTGGATCAAAGGACTACACGCGAGCACGGTCGAGCCGGGGCTGCACTGAGCAAAGCAGTGCAATCCCCTAGGAGCCCAAAGAATGGGCGCCTACCCTAGGGCAGCCAATGGCTGCCCTCCACATCACCTAGGCGCCTATTTGTTAGGCTCCGACCCCCCATTTAAATATCAGAAGCCATTTCTTCATTCAGGGCACCTCTTCCACCCCTATGAGTCTCGTGTTGTCTGAATTCTTTGGTCGGTTTAGACCAGTTTGGGAATTCTTTGGTCGCTCTAAACCAGCTTGTGAGTAGGTTTGAATGCTAGCTCTAGGCGGTAGCTTTGCCGGGTTTCTTAGAAAGGAACCTCGGTAGCCAGAGTTGCACCAAAGCTCTACCGGATTCCCCAGGTGGAATCTCGTGATATAGATACTACGCGGAAGCTCTGCCAGTTTTTCTACGAGAAGAATTACTAGTAGTCAGGGCTTAGCGGTAGCACTATCGTTGGTCACCTAAGACCAGTACCCGACTCGAGATCCTCCAATCCTGCCGTTAATCTGTCCGAGTTCCAACTCCAGATCCTCCAGTCCTGTCGTTACACTGCCTTATTTCCGGCTCTAAAATCAACCAGTTTCTGTCGGAGGCTTTAGCTGATTTTCCGGGCAACTTTATAGATCCGATTCTCCACCCGGGGTTTGAACTGGAGTCTATAATCTCCAGCATGCCAAGGAGTCGTAGGGTTCGTCTTGACTTTGTTCCAAATCCGCAATCAGCTTCTCCCCAGAATTACCAAAATACCCTCGAGTTTATCCTTGGGATACCTTCATGTCAAAATTACCAAAATACCCTTGTGTCAATACACCATCCCTAAAGATACCCTCCCATTATGTTAAGAGTCAGTCCAGCCTACGGATTTGACCCGGGAACCACCCGGGGCCTGCCGAGAGTCATCCGGACCCCCGAGACAAGTCTTTACCAATTTTTACCAAAATACCCCTCGAACCTCGAAAACCAATTTTTGATATACAAACCCTACCGGGGACGACCCGGGACCCGCCCGAGATCATTTTTCAGCTCCAGGTGGCATAATTCAACTTTTTACTATAAAGTCAACTGAGTCAACTGTGCTCACTTTTACCAACTAAAACTGTACCAGATATTTACCGGGGACCACCGGGCGCCTTTTTCCGGCCCCGGTCACATATTTTCAACTTTTCACTATAAAAACTATTATATCTTTTATAATCGCTTTTACTCTTCAAAACTGTACCGGATACAACCCGGGGCCCGTCGTTGGCCATTTTCGGGTCCGGACAAGATTTTCATAACTTTTCACGCGAACTTGCAAACTGCGTTCCGAACTCATTTTCGGCCATGTAGGCTCCTAAATAACATCCCGGGACTCTCATTGACTGTCAGCACCCCTGGAAACCAATTTTTCAATACTTTCCCCACCTAGTCGTGTAGTCAGTCCTGACCCTCTCGAGTCTCAGAATCTTCCAGAGATGTCTCGGAGTTCCCACGCCATGTATATCCCCAGCTTTTGTCACCGCCGACGTCTGATGATGTCCTCCGTGTACGGTAGAAATGCCTTCATATCCCGCTGGCGCAAATCCCCATTGATTGTTAACTTCTCTAGAATTTCAGCTTTCTACCCGAACTGCACGGGACCTGATTTCTCCTGCGGCCGGAGAATACTTAGAAAGCCAGATGATGGCTCGGTCCCGAATAATACCTTTTCACCATCTTGAACTACGTGATGACCTGATCTCCTATGACCGGAGATACGTAGGCAGCCCTGAGACCCGGGCTCGGTCCAAATCTTATTTTTGTACTTATTCCACCTTCTTTTGTATAAGTCTCATGCATTGTAATAAAATTCATTTTCAGACAGACTCTCTCTTTTCATTGTATATATGTATGTTGTCACAAGTTTTCGTTTACTCATGTTGAAAAGGTCTGTTCCGAGTGCCGAAAGGGCAGACTAGGGTGCTCCGGCTTCCTTACACGTAACGGTAAATTACCGAACCTTTTCTTTTCTAAAATCGCAGACCAAACAAAAATCAAGTCATTTTTATCAAACAAAACCGGGCCTTCAGACCCAAGGCATTTCTACAAACAACCTTTTTCGACGGTGACTTGACACTCCGAGAATTATGTCAACTAGCGACTCTGAGTTATTTTCATAAATAACAAACATGGTCAGTCACAGCTATAAAACCTGTGCTTTTACAAAACCATGTCGCTTTGAATATCACTTGGATCAATCGGCAATCGCATCGCACAATTCCCTATGGCGATCGAAATCCCGGGCGCGACACAACTCACAACCCAGACATATGCGATCAAGTGGTTACCTACTGCCCAATGGTGTATTGACAAACAACGGAGGGTGCAAATTATCGGTTTCTAACCCGAATGCAAGCACAGATGAAGATGCAATAAATGAATGTGATGCGCCCGAATCGAACAAGACCTTAGCAAACGAGTTGAAGAGAAGAAATGTACCCCTCACAACGAAAGTCTCTGGAGCCTGAGGAGTAGTAAGTTGTGGCGGTGGTGGTAATGGTGTAGAAGTGGTGATATGGTAGGCTCTCCCCTGGATAGTCTGACTCTGCGTGTGCCCACCCCTTTAAACAGAACCTTGACTCGGTGCTGAAGAACTCGCACCCCGCTCAACAACACGGTGACCTTGCCCGGTAGAACCTTGCCTGAACTGAGACTGACCGAACGAACCCCTCGGTTGACTAAAGTTGTGACCACCCCTCGACTGCTACATAGACCTAGACTCACTATGTGCTCCACCTCCCCGTGTGCAATTCTTCGCTATGTGCCCCAACTTCCCACAATTATAACAAGCCCTTGAAAATTGAGTCCCCTGAGATCGCAGACCCATTAGAAAAGGACAATGAGCTCGGACATGACCAGTGCGGTTACACTCGTGGCACACTGCTTGACAGACCGGGTGACTATGAATTAAACTAAAGACGCGTCCCAAGCGTAGGACTCTCGACCGGTGTAGCACAATATCTGGAAGTATCGGAGTCGAACCACAGAGACGGACGAACGGTGTTTGACTCAAACGTGGCAAAATCCTAGTTTATCCTGGCTCTCAGATCGCCTAGGCCTAGCCTCAAGTATACTGAATAGGGGAGCAAGTTAACACTCGCTCCTAAATCCAGCAATTCCTTATCGAACGTCTGGCCTGCGATATCTACGGTAATGGTGGCACACCCGGGATCCTTGCACTTGGCAAGAATCTCAGTCTGAAGAATGGAGCTCACCTGCTCGGTCAGAACCACATTGTTCTGACTCTTGTGCTATTTCGTGCAAAGGTCTTTCAACACCTTCGCGCATTGGGGAAAGGACTCAATGGCCTCCATCAAAGTGGTAGGGAATTGCACCCTCTTAAAAAATTCTAACATCTTGAGGTTCATATTTTGCTTAGGTTTCACCGCCAACCTTTGGGGAAATGGAGCTACCGGCACAGCTGGCGGTGTTGGAGTCGTGGGGGCTGCAACTACAGGCACCACCACCTCAGGTGACTCCTTATTATTCTCTACTTCTGTCCTCGGAACATCAACAATATCAGGAGTGGCTTTAGGCGCATCAGCTGGCTTCGGAGGTGGAGCCGATTTTTGCTTTGGCTGAATGGTTTTGTCAATCTCTTTCCCACTCATGAGAATGGTGACCGACTTAGCCTCCTCCTGATTCGGACTCTGAACATTAGGACCTACAGAATTTCCCAAATAATGGGCACCTGCTGCACTACCTTGGGCTGGAAACCTACCCTTCTCCTGCTGCAGTTGATCGACAACCGCCGAGAGTTGTGACATTTGGGCCGTAAGGGCCCCGATTTGCTGTCTTGTTTCCGTCTGAAATGTCATCTACGACTGCATCAGGGAATTGACAGTATCCTCTAACTTATGGTCATGCGCGGTCATCTGCGAATAACCTGGGGGAGGACCACGAGTGGATGGACCTGCCCCCCTACCCGGCTATGGCTGGTAGTGAAATGGAATGACCTGACCCTGAGGGGGCCTGGACGATTGGGCCTGTTGAAACTGCTGCGGCGGAGGTAGCGCAAGGGGTTGAGCTTGACCTCCACCTACGGGTCTGGAATCCGACCACCCAAAATTGGGGTGATCCCTCCATCCCGGATTATACGTGTTAGAATAAGGATCCCAAGTCCTGACTGCATTTACCTCTTTTTGATTAAACTGACTCGCCCCCTTGGCAGCAATAAACCCAGGGCAAGCGGTCGCGGTGTGCCCTTTACATTCACACCACACACATACTTCCTCAATTCCTACCTCATTAACTGGACGGGCCTGCCTCACCTCTAGCTCCTCTAATTTCTGAGCCATCTTTTCAACCTGAGCTTGAAGTCGTTTGTCATGAATGTTGACAGGGGCAACGTTGGACCCAGAGGGTCCGGTTCGCTCAAAATCGTATGGTTCTAAAGGCCTCTGCCTATCCGCTAGGTCATCTAAGAAATCCCAAGCCTCGTCTGCTTTTTTGGACAAGAAATCGTCCCCTTTGCAAGAATACTCTATGTGCTGGACTGTCTCAGCGTTGAGACCCAGATGAAAGAATCCTGCTAGCTGAATTCTCTCAAAGCCATGGTGTGGCAGCCTTAGGAGCAAGTCCTTAAAATGCTCCCATGCCTTGAGAAACGACTTATCCCTTTCCTGCCTAAAACCTTGGATTTGACGCCTAAGACTCTCAGTCTTACCCTTAGAAAAGTACTTCCTAATAAACGCGTCACGCACTTGTGCCTAGGTGGTGAAGGATCGAGGCTTTTGCATTCGGAACCACCTAAGCGCGCCATCTTTCAGCGTTGCCTCAAACAGCTTGAGGCACGCGTTCTCATACTGGGTATCGGACTCCAGATTGCGCACCAACCCCTCAAATGTCCGCACATGCTCGTACGGATCATCAGACCCCCTCCCATAGAAACTGGGGAGGCTATTCAGAACACCGGGTTTGACTGTAAAGGCATTGCGTGCCGCTTGTGTCTCTTGAGGGAACACAATGGGTCCGAGAGGAGTGGTCCTCTCGGGGTGTATGTGCTGCCTCAAGGACGGCTGATTAGCTGCTTCCTGGTCTGCCATCTCGTCTATCTCTGACTCTGGCTCCGAAACTGACTCTAAAACTGACTGGAAGAGCGGATTGCTAACACTAACTGACTCAAAGGGCAACTCTATATAAAGACCACTAATGGGAATAGACTCTGACTGGTGCTCAACTAAGTCTGACTCTAAACTAGAAGATGAAGAAGTAGAAAACACAGGTTGACTTGACTCCGGTTCGTTTCGAACTAAACGATGTGTAGGGTCGCGATAATAAAGGGGATCCCGTTTAGGGGAAACATTCTTATTTCGACCTATGGTGACTCGACTAAAAGACAAAAAGAACTACAACTCTACACCTTTGAACACTCGTTGCCGTCCCCAACAATGACGCCAAAAATGCTTGCCGACCGGGTGCTTGACCGACCGGGTGTATAAAATTAAGACTCAAAAACACGTCCCAAGCGCAGGACTACCAATCAGTGTAGCACAATAATCCGGAAGTACCGGAGTCGAACCACAGAGACGGACGAACGGTG